>JAJGRW010000675.1:904071-925032 GCA_025461045.1 Carex parvula | reverse complement strand
GAGAAGAACATGGGTGCTAGTAAGAGGCTTGATTAGGTGGAGCTGGAGTTGCCGATCAAGGGTCACAAGCCAGCCCTCATAGGAGCACATCCAGTGGTGTTCACGGAGAGAGGGGATGGGGATCCAGATAGAAAAATAGGAGTCGGTGCTGAGATCATAAAAGGTAAGGTCAGTGCGGTTGATGTTCATATTGGAGTTCTTAGCAGAGAAGAGCAGCCAAGGGACGGGTGGGTCATGACGCATCGGAGGGAAGGAAGGGAGGCAGGGGTGGATTGTGGAGGCCCATGAGGTGCACACGGCGGAGAGTCGGATGGAGGAGGTGATATCAATGCTGTCCACGATGGAAAGCAGTACGTCAGGTAGAAGGTTAGCCCAAGAGCAAGAAGTCCGACGGCTCATGCTGTTACCACCAGACATCGATCAATATCGTTGTCAACAAATGCAAATATGTAAAGATGCAATTGGATTGGAATTCAGATGCCTGAGACACCTGACAGCCTCAGCAGGAATTTAAACAGGCCCGAATTCCGTTCTCAACTCGATTGGAAAGGGATGGGAAATGGACCTTTGATAATATAAGAGTTTATATACAATGCAAAGAAGAATATATTTTTTTGTCATTTTTAAAATTTAGGGTGCATGGGAGCTATATATGGGTAAATAAACCAGAAAATTAAAAATAGGCAGCGCACCTGTTAATTGATATTCCGTATTTTTGTATGTTTGTTATATAGTACCATTTTTTTTTTCCTTTTTTCCAATTTAGGTGGGAGTTTTTACTCAAAAATTTAGGTGGGAGCTATGTATGGGTATTTGAAAATTTAAATATAGGCAGATTCGTTAACTATTCTGAGATATATTTAAAGCAACTTATTTATTGAAAGCCTAAACCGATATAGAAAATTAAATAAAAATATTGATGTTTTTTTTGTGTAATAGTTGTGAAATTTCATATCTAAATACCACCCGATATATTTCCTTATGATTACATATTCGTTGAAATTAACTCGATCTTATTAAGAAAAGAAAATTTCTTTGAGAAATTTAACAAATTATTCTACCTTTCAAAATTTTCAAACAAAATACCAAATTCTAAAATTATTAAGAAAATGTCATTGTGGGAACCTCATCTTCCTCTTCCCCCTCACTCTTCCTACCTCAGGTTTACTCCATTAATTTACAAATCAATTAACTGCATATATTAAATTCGTGCACACATCCATATTTAATCTGTATATATGTAAATAAATAAATAAATAAATAAATATCCTCCTTTCCTAATAAAAGTTGCTTGTACAAACCTTGTTTAATCTGTATATCTGCTTAACATATATATTGATACGATACGTGTAACGAATGTATTGTACTATTAAATTTTTAAAAATATTAGTATTTCCTATCGAAGAAACATATAATATATTTTCTTTTATTTTCATTTTTTAAATTCCTAGTGATTACAGCTATGCATCCATAATATATTCTTTGTTATTTGAAATATCACGATTAAACAAGTTGATTCATCTGTTTGACCAGTAAAACCAATGATCAAACATATAATATATTATATTAAGTTTATCCTACTTATTACAACCATAGAAAGTCACTAAAACAAAAACTCAGAATCTCATGCAATAACCAACATCATCAGATCTTCAGTTGTACACCTCAATCGTGTTCCACACATTGTTTCTTCCTCTGTACCGTCTGATCAGAATCCGGAACATTTCGGTCCGGTTTAGAATGCACTGCCTCTTTAATAATCGTGCAAACAAGATTGGACGGTCCGATCCTAATCCAAACTCAGATCTGCACCGTCTGATCAGAATTCGACTTCAGACCTTTATTATCTTTTTTTTATTTCTTTCCGGTTTTGCTCGGCCCAGATCCGGCCCAAATGTTCCCTTCTCCTTTCTCCCAAATCGAATAGCGCCATTGCTGTCTCCTCTCTGCTCTCTCCCTCTGCCAGTACAGGTATCACTTCCATTTTTCATTTTTCTCTTTTTCTCCCTCCTTTTCGATTCAGTAATCAGCTTCATCAATTCCCATCCTAACCTTGTTAGTTACATTATTGCAAATTTTAATTGATGTTAAACCCTAGCTAATTATTAATTCTTAAAATTGTTTTCTTCTTTACAAGTCTAAAAAGCACAAAAAAGAACAAAGAAAAATGGAGTTCTGTCCATGGTGTGGTTTGATGCTACAAATCGAGCCGGCTAGAGGTGGCCGTAATTTGTCTCTCCTGCTCGGTTTGCCCCTATTACTGCATCCCTGTATCCAAGGTTATTTTCATAAATTGTTTCTTTTATTTATTTATTTTTTAGTTTGGTTGGTGTTTGATTCTTTGAATTTGGTTCAGATTGAGAAGGAGATTGCAATTGTTAAGAAAGAGGTTGAACCGATCTTCAGTGGTGCCGATGCCATGAAATTGGCACCCAAAACAAAAGGTAAATTTTTTATTTTTTTTTTTGTGTCAAACCTGTTTGGTATCTTTAGAAATTGTGATGAAATTGAAAGAAAGATTTCATTAGTTAATTTCTCATGATTTTACAAGGCTCAAGAAGCTGTTACTTTCTTTTTTCCGTATTGGTAATGTTGATTTTTTCATTTTTGGCTGAGTCAGAACAGTAGGGTTTTATTTGTAAAAAGTTACAGTTGATTTGCTAAATGCACCCGGAACTTGCATCTCCAACAGTATCATACTGATTAGGTCATTTTATTAGTAGTTCCTGCATCAGGAAATTTTTGTAATCCTTAGTACTGAATCAAGTATATGTGATTTGATATCTCATGTTTTTTATTTCATTCTGAAGGCATAGCATTCAGGGCAAGTATAGTTCCTATGTGTGTACATTACCAATAATGTTGTTAATAGTAAGGGAGAATTTCATGTATACTCCTCAAAAACTTCGAAATTATGTATTTCCCCTTCTAAAATTCAATATATCATATTTACCCTTCTAAATTTAAAAAACTCACAAATTTACCATTTCATTGTCTTTTCTATTGAAACTTGTTTAAATTTATAAAGTACCCATTTACCCTTTATTAAGAAAAATAAAAATTAAGTAGCATGTTTCAAAAAACTGTTAGTCTTCTAATTGGTCGACTTTCGAGGGCAAATGATTCATTTCTATAATTATGATGCTTGCGCAGGCATGTACCTAAATGTCCCCTTGTTATGAGTTTTAGACGGGGATATATGTAAATTCGATGTTTTTTAGGAGTATTCATGATATTCCTCCTAATAGTAATTAGTACCGTTGGGGTTTTTTATTTTTGTTGTTTATAAATGTTGTTATATACTTCTCTTACTCTTGTTAACTTTGAATTTGAATTGCTTGTAGCAACATGTCCGAGGTGCCACAATGGCGAGGCGTACTTCAAGCAAATGCAAATCCGGTCAGCCGACGAACCCATGACCACCTTTTACAAATGCTGCAATGACAAGTGCCACTATGACTGCCGTGAGGACTAAGATTTTGCTTATAGTCTCAGTTTTGTTTCCTTTTCCTTTTTCACTCATACATCTGGTAAATTGGAGGGTGAGTGTGTGTGTGTGTGTGTGAGAGAGAGAGAATCTTGAATTTTTTTTTTTTTTTTTGTGAGATAGTGTTGTTTACTGTGCTGTCTTTTTATATAGTTGGTTAGAAATTCCTAGATAAACAAACTGATAGTCTATTCGAAAAAGGTTTTATTACAACTTGAAAGATGTTTGAAGTCATCTCTTAATTGGGTCGGATGCTAATAATGTAACATCCAAGATTATTGTCTCAGTATAAATATAACTGTTCACTGATTTCTACAATTAGAGTTTCGTATTTTGTGCTCCTCCCGTACCAGCAGATCTACAGCTTGATTTTCCCAAGTGGGTTACTAAGTATTGGGGTAATTATTGGACTTGGTAATAGTAACAAATTTAATTTATCTTTAAATTCAATTTGTTGATGTTCCTTTTACTACTTATGCAGATCAATAACTTTGTATACTATAATTGGAAAAAAAAAAAATGTAAATGTGAAGACAGGATTTGTGCATGCAAGGTGCTTGAGGAAATGCCTCTCTTTGCCTATTTCATTAGAGAACATGTGATGTCTAGTAAATGCATACACATCAAACTAAATGGGTTTTATGTATGTGGTTTACCAACTCTATACCATCTTAAGTGTGTTTCTTGTATTTTATATTTTTTGGCACTTGTTGGGGACACAAAATGTTATGTGATATAAGCACAACTTTAAAATAACATGAACACTTGCTTGTCATTGGACCAATTTGTGGCACTGACAAGTGTGACCAAACAGGATAAACTCTGCATCATAGAAACTAAAACAGTTGAGTAGATTGGGGTGGCTGCTTAACTGTTTTTGTCATAGTTTCTTGAGGTTTTTAATGGTAGTATTTACTTCTGAGCTACTTCACTGTTTTTGTATCATACACAGTTTATCCTGTTTGGTCTTTAGTTTTTGAGAAATTTATACACACACCCCTACACACTCAGCATTCAAATCCTCTGCATTAATGCACCGTTTGAGTTTAGATCCAGACCGTTTGATGCAAATCTGAACCAATATTAAAGGACCCGTTGCATTACCGGCGTGAGCCGGATCGGCTCATTCTGATTGGACGGTGCTTGATGAAATGTCTTTGTGTAATTTGATTCATCTGTGTGTGAATGTTTAGACAGGATTTGTGCATGCAAGGTGCTTGACGAAATGCTTCTATGTGCATTTCTATGCAGTCAACCGATTGCTTTATACCATGTTATATCTCTGTCTTTCTTATTTCTCAGCCACATCGAGCAATCAACGCCTCTTCTTTCTCCTCTTTTTCTCCTCTATATTTTCTTTCTTTTCATTTTACCATTTTTTTTAATCGGCGGAATCATCAATGATTTCATTAGAGGGAAAATTGTTCGGTTGGTGAAGTTGGGATAAAAAATAATTGATTGTACATGTGTCCCCCAGATTCATAATTTTAAAAAGAGATTCATATAAATGTTTTAATATTGATTAATAGTGCAGTAGAAAAAGACCGTACGGTTGTCAGATTGCTGTCTAACTTTTATTGTTGGTTATGGAATCATTTCAGAGCTTGTTTATTATTTATTCCAAAAATGTCTCTCATAACGATAGTCAGATTTGTTGCAAAAGAAATATTTCTCATAAAATCTTGCGAATAATTTTCTACTTCTTGCTTAGAAAAATTTCTTATGTGCGTAAATGTGATCTTTGAAGTGTATAATTTAACAATTACATTGCATTTCACATTCACAATTTTACAATTACGTGATCTTTGAAGTGCGTGAGCACAGACATGCTCTATCAGATCGGACACCTTTATAACAAACATTGACACAGCACCAACCCGATCCCATGATAATTTATACACTGTCAAACTCATGACACAGCGTGATCTGTTGACATCATTGGCATGTAACGTGGATGGGATGGCCGGTTACAGCTGTAACGGTAAAGACTTGAGATCCATTCACATTTTTATCTACCTGATGCTCATTCACACTATGATGTACGTTACGGTTTACTATTACTTCCCTATTTGAGAGGAGAAAGATCACACCAGGAAGAACTGTTCCGTCCCCATAGGCAGAGCCCTGAGAAGAGTAATGCGAAGACACCATGGTGCCACTCTGGTGTATGTTTGAGCTCATTTTCGAGCACGTGTCTCCTTCCTTTAAACATTGTTTCTATCGAAATTTCTCAGAAACGTGTATGATGTGCCATTTATGATTAGCATTTTTATAGTAATGACGAAGGTATGCTTTTTATTCTGATTTTTTTTTTATGCTATGGATAAAAATTTCGGCATATTGGTGATAACTGATAACTAACCAAACTATTGTTTTCCAATGACTAATTACTTCCAAAATAAAATATTGTTTTCCAATGTAAATTAACAAAAGCTTCTGTAAAACTCAGGACAAAATCATATTCGTCCTGTCCTAATAGTTAAAAGTTTCACCACGGAAAAAAAAAAATCAATTATGAGCAAGTCCAAGCAACAACCAAACACGTCGCAAAAATGTTCCACAATGTCATAAATAAAAGAACATCAAGATAAAAATGGTTGACAATATTTGTTAACACTAATTATTCTAGTACAAATAAGACAGACATCGATAGATAATACCAAGGAAAATGCAAAGAGCTACAGTTTAGCCAGACCAAAAATGATCAGACAGTTTAGGCAGACCAAAAATGAGCAGTAATGTCCCGACATATGCTGCCAGTCCATTACAACAATTATTGGATCTAACATACATGCTTCTGAGGTAAATAAGCATAGTGTAACAAAGGACAGAGATGGCAATAGGCTTGCAATCTGAAGCAAGTGTCAGATACAACCCCAATCCAAATGCCACAACCATACTACCCGCAGCCAACAGAAATGAATCTATTGCAAATACGAGGGCGCATCCAGGTTGATTTTCTGCACCGCTCTTAAAAAGCTTGAATAAACATAAGAATCCTTGTATAAATGCGAAGGTGTTTGCCACAATAAAGGCCTGGAACATGTACCTCCTCCCTAGAACTGGTGTACCATCGTCTTGTTTATAACCTCCAGGGATTGTGAAAGCGGCAGCAAATGTTACAGTAATGATAAGTACGGAGCCCAGTCCGATGACTTGAGTTCTCTCCCATTGATTTCGCAATGATAGTTGCCTTACATTCTCAAACCACTTGTCAGATAACTTATCATGATCAACAGTACTCACAAGGGAATCAACAGTACTCGCAAGGGAATCAACAGTACTCGCAAGGGAATCATCAACCTGTAGGAGACAACAAAAGTGTCTATTATAGTATTATATTTATATTAACCAAGAGAACTAACCAGTACCAACAGTTCAAATGAAGAATGATTGAAAGCATGTCACTTCTAAATTAATTTGTTACATATCATAGATTGACGTGTTTTATTATTTTGGCAGTACAATTTGCAGACAAATTTATCCAAAAATATATATTTTTTCTTATGACTCAGATCAAAAGTATATGTAGAATTTGCCTATACTACGAGCATTCAATCACATTGGTGTTGATATTGAAGCTATTATGTATCACCTAATTACTAATTAGCTAGTATGTATTTTGCATGCTTCGTAGTTCAGTAGTTGGTAGCAGCACAAGAAAGTAAAATTAACAAGAAATAAATTTCTGACGTGTTTGTTAATTAAACAATATACCTTAGTAGTTGCTCTCAGTTGCCTCACGAAAAGGTCGATTGGGGTTAATCCTTGATGGTTTATGGTATCTTGACCCTTGTTTTTTTCCCAGATAATTTTCATTAGTGATGAGTGTCTCTTCATGGCTGCAACGTGCAACAATGAATTTCCTTCATAATCCTTTGCATTCTTCATTGTTGTTAACATTTCTTTCACTCTGGGTTCTTGTTCTTTCAATATATCCCAAAATTTATCATTCCCGCCCTCCTCTGCGGCAATGTGTAAAAGATTTCTTCCACGAGGATCCAACAACTCAGCATCATCAGGGTATTCCTCTATCAAATGCTTTACCATTTCCGTATGGCCCATTTGTGCCGCTAAATGAACTGGAAACATTCCATTTGAAAATTGAGTGCATGCCAGAGTAGGGTTTCTCTTTATCATTATTTTTACCATCTTAAAATTTTCTTTAATTATAGCAATGTTCAACGGAGAAAACATTTTTTTGTTGACTATGTATGCGACATCTGGATCGAGCACCATCAGCTCGCAGGCAACATCTTGATGGCCATGTTCGGCAGCAACGTGCAAAGCTGTGTCTCCTTTTTCATTTTTCTTTCCGAGTACTTCCTTGACAGTGGAATCGAAATTCTCAATGAGTCTGCATATGATTACATTGTTTCCGACCTTCGCAGCACAGTGCAATGGTGTTTCTAACATCATGTTCTGTGCTCCCAAGAGGGAACTATCTCTTTGAACAACCTCCATAGCTAGATCGTTGTGCCCCTTAGTAATTAGCAGGTGAAGAACAGTGTCTCGAGAACTCGTTACACTTTGGAGCATGGATTCGATTGTCCAGTTCGGTGCTCCTATCGACCTCGTTACACTTTGGAGCATGGATTCGATTGTCCAGTTCGGTGCTCCTATCGACCTCGTAACCTGATTAGACAATATAAAATTTCAAGAAAGTATTAAAGTTGGCAATATTTGAAAATATATCTTCTTAAATTGAATAACCAAGTCAAAGGAGGTAATTAAAGACCTCTCAGAAGTTTTGCTCTGATAATCAATAAGGTTGGGGAACATCCCAATTTTAGAGCGATACTCATGCTGATCAGCATGATAAAAATTCAGCAGAGGAGCATCAAAAGCATTTAAGCCTATCTAAAACCAACACCAACCAATTAATGACTTTGTGCTCTTTTATAAAAGCTCTCATTCACCAAATATTGAAAGAATAACTCCTCTAAAATTTCAAAATACTATGAAAAGGTGAGCTGTACGTAGGGGCTGTCAACGGGTATGAAACGGGTACGAAACGGATTGGGTGGAAGCATTTTCATAACCTTATCTGATATGTTAATGAAAAAAAAACTTACCTTTACCCTACTCGATAAGCTAAACGAAAAAAACCTTACAGTGCACGCATTATTGAATACGTTATGAGTTGGGTAAATGGAAAAACAGTGCCATTGAATAGATACATACATAGTTCGCAAAATCATAATTGGAATCAGGATCAGTTACTTGATCGTGAAACTGGACTCGGATGATTCAGTCGAAATCAGTTGAATCGGATCAGAAACTCGGATCTTTTTAGCAGAAGCTTGTTTTGTACTAAAAATAGTAAAAAAGTTTGTAAAAAAATTATATGTTAAAAAATTATATTGAAACAAAATATAACACACAAATAAATTATTTATATAATATAATACAATTATTACAATTAAAACAAAACCTAAAATATAATTAGTACACTTTAGAATCCTGTAAGTACTATGGATAGGGGTATTAAGAGAAACTTGTAATTAGTCAAGTCTAATTTTAATCTTATTATTAATATACAAATTATTTAATTAGTTAAGTCTAATTATACTAGTCAAACGTATGTTAATTAAGAGAAAATGTACTTAAATATTTAGATGGACACTTGAAAAATTCTGATAAAAATTATAACTATCATAAGAAGAATAATGAAAAAATTGATAACAACACTTATTTAAATAAAATTAAACCAAGGGTACCCTTGGTTTAATTTTGTACCCTTGGTTTAATTTTATATAAATAATTGTTGTTATCATTTTTTTCATTATACTTCTTATGGTAGTTATAAGACGCTATATTCAGTAAACAAATTACAATCTTGAGTGCACAGAGCAATCACTTTAATATATACCGAGTTTGCCGTTCGTTAAAAATTTCCATCTAAACAACACAATATATACCTTTTAAAAAAGGTATTTAATACATTGCAAATTCATGTATTATGGTAAGTACTATCATGTAATTTTCCATCACTCTAAACATTTTAGGCAAACACAAAAAGAGAACAAAATTTTGAAATGTTTACATTATATAACCTGCAAATATATTTCATTTTACAAGTTTTGTTTTTCGAAACTAAAAATGGTGGAACAAATAAAAGTAGTAAATTTTTTTTATTACTTTCTTTTTATAAAACTATAGAATTAAGAAAAAGGAAAAAAACAAATTAGCTGAGTAGAATAAAACACAAGCATGAACAGTTAATAATTTTTGTTGTAAATTGCACTCACTGATAACAATGAGCTCATGAGATGACCTATACAGACTTCAATAAAAAGTGACTCCAAATATTTAGAATATATAACGTTTTAGAAAAAGGATAAGTATAATATCTTCCAATATATTCCAGTAACTACAAAATAACAAATTGGCCATAAAAAATATATCATATTTAGCTTCAACAATGGTCATGGCAAAAGACAATGTTTATTTTTTCAACAATCCTCAGTAGACAAGTATTAATAACTTCGTCAAGATTACGAAAAAAGAGTCAATCAATAAAAGTGTAAATTGGACATTGAGAGAGAAACTTTTCTCATTGCTCTGAATAGTTTAATTTTTGCTCTCAAATAGCTGCACCGTTAAACTAAAGGTAATATGTTTTAGTAATACTTTATTGCGCCAACATGCATTTCACTGTTTACTTTCCCTATTGAATTTGGTAGACTACAGATAGATAAGAAAATTACAGACACTCTATATATATAAGCAAGCAATTAATACTTTGCGAAATATTACCCCATTTGCTGTTTGTTCTTCCGGGCTGGGAATTAAGTCCGGCCTGCCTTGTATTGCATGGAAAAGTTCAACAGACATCTTCTTGCCTGTTTCAGGCACCATTTCGCTTTCAGATCTTACGCTTATGATCACGTGGCTTGTTTCAGGCACCATTTCGATTTCAGATCTTGACGAGGATGCCATGGTCACTACTATGAGTTTAGGTTGATTAGCTCTTAGTTCTCTAATCGCCAAGTAGGATAGATTGTTGGGGGAAGATTTAATTAGTGGTGTCTGAAAACGCATGGGTAGCACATGGCATGTTCAACTCATATATACTAAATTCTCTAACAATAGAGGCTGCCGCATAGTCTCCATAGAAGGCGCACATGACGGCCTTTTTTTTTTTTTTTTAATGCGCCTCTACGTACCATTCTCTCATTTTAATTTTCTAATAATAATAATTTTGAAAATTCATATATCAAATTAAAATCGGAAGAATATATATATAACAGTGATTTTAAAAAAATTCCAAAAAAATAGTAAATTTTTTTTAACAATTGTAAAATTTGGTCTCCAAGCTAGCACAATTTAATATGGATCAACTTGAACGGTTCGGATCAACGTTTTGAGCATTAAAATTGAAGATATAGACGTGAAGTAAAACATTTACTTTACTTCGTTAAGTACCTAGCTCAACTCTATATATATATGAGTCCGGCTAATATATATATATATATATATATATATATATATATATATATATTTCTCTACATTCAAAAAAATATTATTTTCTTATATTATGTAAACTAATAAATTAAAAAAACAATGCTAAAAAATTATCCACATTAATGTATTTTTACAAAATCTTAATATTAATTAAAAAAATGAAAAATGTGCATGAAAAAATATTAAATTACATATCCCAGTTTTAAAATCATACACGGTTAGTCGTGTATAATCTCCAAGAGTTAATCATGTATAATAATAAGAGTTATATATATGATTCCTGCAAAGTAACCTTGTATGATTTTTTAAAATCATACACGGTTGCTTTATTGTAAACCGTGTTTGTTATCCTTCGTACATTCTTTTTATTTCATATCCACGTACGTTTGATTTATACATATGTTTTTCTTATTCGATTTATAATGGGCTAGCATCTCTATTGCTAGCCATTACACAGACATCCATAATTCACGAAATATTGAGCATTTAACAACATACAGAAAACAATATTCATTGAACATACATAAGCAATTAATATATTCAACATTAAGTCAACAACTATTCAACATACATATACATTTTTTGGAGAACCAATATTCCATTTTTATAACTTCTTTAATTTATGAGATGTGCTTGCTTAAATTTATATAACGAATATGTTTTATTTGTGGGTGGTCAGTTTGTCATTTCAAGACAAACATGAATCAAGAATGTACATTGACTTCAACAATGTTGTGGGTTCCAAAGAACGTCCATTTGGTGTTCGACCCGACTATTTTACTTGGGCTGAGTTGATGTATATTCTCTTTCACATAAATCTTTTAAACCACAACTCAGTCCAATTAGTTAGACGGATCAAACATCAAATGTACATTCTTTGGTCCTTCAACATTGCTGGAGCCAGTGACAATTCCTGGTCAATGGTTTGTCTTGAAATGACAAACCCATCCTTCTATTGGAAAAACATATTAGTTACAAAAATTTAAGCAAAACATACCTCATAAATTAAACAATTTATAAAAAAAAAACCAAAAACAGAGAACATAAAATTTGGTTTTGCACAAAAATATCTAAAGATAGTGAAAAAAAAGAACTATCTAACAAAATCCAACGATTCACCACAAAAAAAAATAGAGAGCCGCACCAGGAATAAAACTTGACATACACTCTGATAGTGTTTGTGTCCTAGATCAAATGTTTTGCTTTATGGTATTATTCATAAAATGATTGACTTGTTCAATTTGTTGCCTTGAGTTTAAATTTATAATAGTTCATTCAGACTTGAGGACTCCGAATTGTGAAGCACTATGATTACATAACTAATAAACTCTAAATGATCCCTAATCGAGGTAATTATGAAGTAAAACTACTTACATATGAGATCAGCTTGAGGATTAAATGTGTGATCAGGTTTCACAAATCCCACGAATTCTTGAGGAATCAGTTTAATCTCATGGATTCATGTCTGGTGAATATGGCATTGGATTGACCAAACATGAACATTATGTGGAATCTGTGTTTGTGTCATTAATGTTGATGTGGTGTTGTTGTCATTAATGTTGATGAAAAATAGTGAAACAAATATAGGGTTTTTATTTACACCCGTAGTGATAGAACCTTCACCATGGCTGGGCAGATCTCAATATCTGCAGAATTCGGGTTTGTCAGGTTTGCTTGTGCTTAGTTTCCACTATTGACTTGCCTGGTTAATTTGAATTTTGAATTTGATTTTATGCCTTGCAATGACTAGACTAAGGCGGTCACAACCTTAGATCTACTTTACCATGCTTTTGGACATAAATTAAAAATGATAAAATAAAATTGTAAAGCACGATCTTCATAATCTTCATGATCTTGGAAATAATATAACATTCAATCAGCACATTGAAAGAAGTGAATGTTGATCTAATCAATGGACGTATAGTGATTGTACAATGGATGACTCGATTAAATGAGCAGGTGTTTAATTAGATTAAACACATTATGGAGTCCTTAATTCTTAGTACTATGGTCATTTTGAGATGCATCATAAGGTACATAATTGCAATACAGGATGCGTACATATGTGGAACGTGCGACTTGAACTTGAATATCCAATGTTATGACCAAAACAAGGAAGTTTGACTTGGTCAAACTTGGTCAACTAATGACGCCACAAACGTATTTTTGAGTCATTTTGGCAGGTTTTGGAGAAAGTTGTGTTTTTAGGCCAAAAAGAGAACAAAAAATTCATATTTAGGTGATTTCTGAAATGGGCGTTAAAATAGGACATTACATGAGCATGTAACACCTCACACGAAGTGCACAACATGTGAAATGATGAAAATACAAGAAAATCCGCTAAGTCAGAAGACCCTGCGGCCTCCTTCATGACGCATGGAGCATACACAGAGGCCGCACGATCCATAGACTGTTCTAAATTGGGCTTTTCTGATGGGCTTTCTAGAAGCTACACCTTTCCTAATGGGCCTTCTCAAAGAACACATTTTCTGAAGAGCCACGCTATTTTTAGACAATTCCTGATAGATCATGGGTGGACCCCACGATCCAATTCCAATAGTGCTTAGGAAGTCTATAAATATCACTATTGTAATAGTATTTAGTGTGCGTATTTAATTGTGTCAAGTTCATAATTGTAGCTAGCAATCCTTATTGTTAGGCTAGATTAGAGAGTTACTTAGAGAGAGAAGGATAGTCATTTGAAGTCAAGCAAGAGAGAATGCGTCATCTAAGGAGACAAAAGTTCTTCTATTTTCAATTGGATTGTAATTTATATTCTATTTATTTTACTTCTTTTATTTTGCCATGGCTATGAGAAACTAAACTTCTCATCTCTAAGGTGAGGGTTGTACTCAAATTCTTAGTTATGTTATAATATTTATTTAAGTTTTGTTTTGTGTTATGATTTGAATTTCTTTTGCACTTTAATTTGTTTATACGTCATTGCATACATAGTTCTGTCTTGGGTCTCGGTTAAGTGATTGGTGATGGGCCGCGAGACCCTCTTGCAGTTGGATCACAAGACCCGAGGGTATTACAGGTGGACGGCCACGGGCCCCCTTGCTGTCGGACTGGGAAGGGTCAGCTTGACATGATTGGTACTCGAGTTCCCGAGCGTAGGTTCCCACGTGGCATGCCCAGCTCTGGGCCCTGCTGCAAACCTGTTCGATTTGGTTGATCCGGTCAAAGGCGTGGCCGGGCCACCCTCCGCTGCCCCCTCGGAAAAAAGTGTTGAATAAGTTCAGGATTACCCGCCTTGTTTTGTCAAATATTGTTCATACTCAGCGGTTGGATAAGTATCTAATGGTTTTATCCGTGGAATTATCTCCTATATAAAATAACGTGACCTGTCAGGCTGTCACGTGGATTGTAATAATTTTTTTTTTTTTATGAACATTCAAGCCCGTAGGCAACGCGTGAATTGTTTTCGGGATAAGGAAAAGGTGGTTTCGTGCATGTTTTCTTCGAAAGCAGTGCCCTATACACTTCTACCGAAAGGCATGCCTATCTGTCGAGCAAATCATATGCATTAACACACCTTTTAATTTAGGTCCCACTTAATTATTATTTTCCTTATTATTGTTTTCTAAATATACAAGTGTAGCGTTGAAAATTTACAGTGGCGTGACTCTATATTAAGATATTATACTCCATTTGCATAATTTAAGAATTCTGAAAGTATGATTTACATTTATGAAATGTACGTAATACTGCATGTATACGTACAACTCTGGAACGAACAATTTATAACACTAACTAGCTAGCTAGCTATGGCTAGGTTCAATGCAGTTTCTCCTCCTCTCGTTAAATACCAGTATTATTTCTTCTCTCTCTATGCTCTATAAATAATTAGTCCATTTTCATCTTTTCTTTCTCTCTCTATGCTCTATAATGTAATGCTGAAATCAATGTGATATGAAATCTACACAAAATAATGAATATCTAGCATTCCTTCATTCATCGACCTAAAAGTAAAAATAAAATAAAATAAAATAGCTAGGGAGTTAATTAATTATGACCATTCACTAAGCATTTTTGTCAAATCTACCTTAATTAATTCTCATCTCGAAATGCTTCTTGTTTTTCCAGGCATAGAAGTTATACTAGTGAATATAGTTAATTGCAAACCTGTAACGATGTGCCAAGATATTACATGTCATGTTGTATCAACAGAGAAAAAAAATTATACATGATGCTGTGTCATGTTCTTGTCCCACAATGTTTCAAATAGACATCAAAATAAGTTAGAGAACGGGTTTAGGGTATTTTATTGTGCTGTGTTTAATTATTTTATGTCATATGTTTTTCTGGTTTGCATTATTTTCCGTATTTTTTTTTAATTCCGTTCAGAAATTTAGGATTCTTAATTACATAACATAATTCTGAATTTATTCTGAGTGAAAAACTGTATAAGAAAATCTGATCCATCCCGCTTGAAATCCTCTGAATAAGAATGTTTTAATCTCGACCGTCGAATCGGTCCAGAAACATACAACAACACCCTTAATCCCTTATGCATGATTAGCATGACACGTGGCATATCCTCATTGGTTCATGTTTGAAATAAAGGTAGGATGAATGGTGCCGGGAGTTTTCTTCGTAATATGTGCATACAGCACATATCGGAATAATCAAAAGGCGACACAGCTATTAATTAGTTCACGGTACAGCATGCCTGTGTTTATCAATTTACATTGTGTCCTATCTAACAGTTGTTCCTAATACAAATAAATAATTATTATAATTATGCTAATCTCATTTGGAGAGAATAAAGTGTCACAAGTTTTGTCCATTTGTGTTTTCATGTGTCAGCTGTCACATGTTTAGCACAAGTTGTGTATAATAGTGACAATATTTTTGGAATCAGACGCATTATTATATTTGAACATATTTATGTGTAAATGTCATATGTGTCGTACTGTAGTAACATGCTACGATATTAAATGTGATACGAAATCTACACAAAATAATGAATATATAGCGTTCCTTACTTCATTCATCCACCTAAAAGTAAAAAAAAAAAAAAATAGCTAGGGAGTTAATTAATTATGACCATTCACTAAGCATTTTTGTCAAATCTACCTTAATTATCATCTCGAAATGCTTCTTGTTTTTCCAGTCGTAGAAGTTATACTAGTCAATATAGTTAATTGGAAACCTGTAACGATGTGCCAAGATATTACATGTCATGTTGTATCAACAGAGAAACAAAATTATACATGATGCTGTGTCATGTTCTTGTCCCACAATGTTTCAAATAGACATCAAAATAAGTAAGAGAACGGCATGGCTGGATTAGATGTGTTTAGATGTGTTAGATTTTACTGTGCTGTGTTTAATTATTTTATGTTATATGTTTTTCTATAAAAATGTGTTTTAATCTTTTAAGTATAATTTTAAATTAATTTTAATAAAAATATGCAAACATATCCATAACATTGGAAATAAAATTGATTTATTTTTCTGGTTTGGATTATTTTCCGTATTCTTTTTAATTCCTTTCAGCAATTTAGGATTCTTAATTTACATAACATAATTCTGAATTTATTTTGAGTGAAAAACTGTATAAGAAAATCTGATCCATCCCGCTTGAAATCCTCTGAATAAGAATGTTTTAATCTCGACCGTCGAATCGGTCCAGAAACATACAACAACACCCTTAATACCTTATGCATGATTAGCATGACACGTGGCATATCCTCATTGGTTCATGTTTGAAATAAAGGTAGGCTGAATGGTGCCGCGAGTTTTTTTCGTAATATGTGCATACAGCACATATCGGAATAATCAAAAGGCCACACAGCTATTAGTTCACGTTATAGCATGCCTGTGTTTATCAATTTACAATGTGTCCTATCTAATGTTTCTAATACGAATAAATAATTATTATAATTAGGCTAATCTCATTTGGAGAGAATAAAGTGTCACAAGTTTTGTCCATTTGTGTTTTCATGTGTCAGCTGTCACATGTTTAGCACAAGTTGTGTATAATAGTGACAATATTTTCGGAATCAGACGCAGTATTATATTTGAACATATTTATGTGTAAATGTCATGTGTCGTACTGTAGTATCATGCTACGATATTAAATATGTGACGCTGTGTTAAAAAGTGCAGAAAAGAAAAGGTAGTGAAAACAGTACTTATTCACCTTAATCACTGAATTAACATATTCTTTGTAATATAAGGACTAATTATTCAACGAAACATTCTCTCGTTTCCAATAATAAACAAAAAAACATTCTCTCATTTTTATTGCTCATGTATCTCACAAAAGACATTCCTTTTACATTTGAACTTGTGAAAAAAGATTTAAGTTCAATATAGTTCAAGGGGATCTTTTTCATAAGAATAATAGTTTTCGTGAGATTTAGTGCGAATATAGAGTGAGCCTACGGTACTATGCATAGCACGGTTTGGTCCGTGCTACGGCTTAATATTTGAGTTCTCAAAATCCTAACGGTCGATCCAAACCGTTCAACATGATTATAAAATAAATATGTACTTGCAAACTAAATTTTATATTTTTTTCGAATTTTTTTACTATTTTTTTAGATAGGTATGATCTGAAAATTCTGGACCATCCCAAAACAGTGATTTTCTACCAATCTAAAAAAATTGTAAAAAATTCGAAAAATGTAAAATTTGGTTTGCAAGTACATATTCATTTTATAATCATGTTGAATGGTTTGGATCGACTGTTAGGATTTTGAAAACTCAAATATTGAGCCGTAGCACGGACCAATCCGTGCTATGCATAGCACCGTAGCCTCACTCTGGAATATATATATATATATATATATATATATATATATATATATATATATATATATGAGATGGGCTATGGTACATTGCAATGTATAGACCTCTTGTGCATTGGACTATAAATCGTTCGATTTGAAGTTCAAACAGTCAATCTAAATAGCTCAGCATGTTCTCCATATTAAAATGTGCTTGGAAACCAAATTTTATATTTTTTGAAATTTTTTTACTATTTTTTTAGAATTTTTAAAAATCGTTGTTTTTCAGAAATTTCTGAACCATAGAAAAACAATGATTTTTAAAAATTCTGAAAAAATAGCAAACAATTTCCAAAAAATGTAAAATTTGGTCTCCAAGCACATTTTAATATGGATATCAAATTGAACGGTTTGGATCGGTTGTTTGAACTTCAAATCCAACGATTTATAGTCCAATGCACAAGAGGGGCTATACATTGCAATGCACCATAGCCCATCTCTCTCTCTCTCTCTCTCTATATATATATATATATAGTAGAACTAAGGTGTTCTTAAGCTCACCAAGTTCCTTTGTGAGCTTAACTCAAAAACCTATCGGATTGATTTCAAACAACGCATCCAAACCGTTAAAACCGATCTACTTCATGAGTGATGCGTTTACATGTCAAGTTTTTAAATTTTTGAACTAATTTAGTATGAAGTCAAGTGGTCAAAAAAAGATGATTTATAAATTTATTTTAATGAGTTTATTTTTCATCATTTTTTAACTGCTTGACTTTATACTAAACTAGATCAAAAAATTATAAATTTGACATGTAAATGCATCACTCGTGAAGTAAAACAGATTCAATGGTTTCAATGTGTCGTTTGAAGTGAATCCGATATGTTTTTGAATTAAGCTCACCAAGATGCTTGGTGAGCTTAAGAACACCTTAGTTCTACTCATATATATATATATAGAGAGAGATGGGCTATTGTGCTTTGCAAAGTAAAACTCCCTCTTTACTTCTGGCCATTTTTTGCAATTTGAAAATTCAAACAACCGATACGAACCGTTCAACATGTTCTAAATATTGAAATGTGCTTGCAGACTAAATTTTACATTTTTTGGAATTTTTTTACTATTTATTAAGCCACTTTGAAAATCGCTGATCCATTGTGAGCAGTAAAAAAACAGTAAAATTTTCTGAACTGCCGGATCAACGATTTTCAAAGTGGCTTAATAAATAGTAAAAAAATTCCAAAAGATGTAAAATTTAGTCTGCAAGCACATTTCAATATTTAGAACATGTTGAATGGTTCGGATCAGTTGTTTGGATTTTCAAATTGCAAAAAATGGTCCAAAGTAAAGAGGGGGTTTTACTTTGCAAAGCACAATAGCCCATCTCATATATATATATATACACACACAGATATATATATATATATATATATATAGGGATGAGCTATGGTGAGACGTGGAGTAAAACCAATTTTTACTCCATGGCACTATATTTTCATTTTGAAAATTCAAACAACCGATCCGAACCGCTCAACATGTTCTCTATATTGAAATGTGCTTGGAGACCAAATTTCACATTTTTTGGAATTTTTTACTATTTATTAAGCCACTTTGAAAATCGCTGATCCGGTGGTCCAGAAATTTTTACTGTTTTTTACTGTTCACAGTGGATCAACGATTTTCAAAGTGGCTTAATAAATAGTAAAAAAAATTCCAAAAAATGTAAAATTTAGTTTCCAAGCACATTTCAATATACAGAAAATGTTGAACGGTTCGGATCGGTTGTTTGGATTTTCAAAATGAAAATATGGCGTGGAGTACAAACTTGTTTTACTCCACCTCTCACCATAGCTCATCCCTATATATATATATATATATATGAGTAAGGCTACGGTGCTTTGCAAAGCATAGAGGCCTCCGTGCTTCGGGGCTACTTTTTGGATTTTGAAAATCCAAACAACCCATCCGAACCGTTCAACATGTTCTAAATATTGAAATGTGCTTGGAGACCAAATTTTACATTTTTTGGAATTTTTTTACTATTTATTAAGCCACTTTGAAAATCCAAAAATCCGGTGGTCCAAATTTTTGTACTGTTTACCGTTGGATTTTGGATTTTCAAAGTGGCTTAATAAATAGTAAAAAAATTCCAAAAAATGTAAAATTTGGTCTCCAAGCACATTTCAATATTTAGAACATGTTGAACGGTTCGGATGGGTTGTTTGGATTTTCAAAATCCAAAAAGTAGCCCCGAAGCACGGAGGCCTCTATGCTTTGCAAAGCACCGTAGCCTTACTCTATATATATATATATATATAAATATATATATATATAGAATTGAGCTATGGTGAGACGTGGAGTAAAACAAGTTTGTACTCCATGGCACTATATTTTCATTTTGAAAATCCAAACAATCGATCCGAACCGTTCAACATGTTCTCTATATTGAAATGTGCTTGGAGACCAAATTTTACATTTTTTGAAATTTTTTTTACTATTTATTAAGCCACTTTGAAAATCGGTAATCCGGTGGTCCAGAAAATTTTACTGTTTTTTACTGTTCACAGTGGATCAGCGATTTTCAAAGTGGCTTAATAAATAGTAAAAAAATTCCAAGAAATGTAAAATTTGGTTTCCAAGCACATTTCAATATAGAGAACATGTTGAACAGTTCGGATCGGTTGTTTGGATTATCAAAATGAAAATATGGCGTGGAGTACAAACTTGTTTTACTCCACGTCTCACCATAGCTCATCTATGTATATATAGAGAGAGATGGGCTATTGTGCTTTACAAAGTAAAACACCTTCTTTACTTCAAGCCATATTTTGCATTTTGAAAATCCAAACAACCGATCCGAACCATTCAACATGTTCTAAATATTGAAATGTGCTTCGAGACTAAATTTTATGTTTTTTGAAATTTTTTTACTATTTATTAAGCCACTTCGAAAATCGCTGATCCGATGACCCAGAAAATTTCACTATTTTTTACTGTTCTCTGAAACTAGTCAACTTTATTAAGTAAGCGCTCACCTGGATCCAAGCATGCCAAGAAAGAGCGAGTCCTCACAGTGGATCAGTGATATTCAAAGTGGCTTAATAAATAGTAAAAAATTCCAAAAAATGTAAAATTTGGTTTCCAAGCACATTTCAATATAGAGATCATGTTGAACGGTTCGGATCGGTTGTTTGGATTATCAAAATGAAAAAATAGCGTGGAGTACAAACTTATTTTACTCCACATCTCACCATAGCTCATATATA
>JAJGRW010000675.1:821225-899571 GCA_025461045.1 Carex parvula | reverse complement strand
AGTGCAACATTTGATTGAGGGAATTGACATAAGGACTGACATGGATGCACAGACTACACCAACATTCATGCAAGTTTACAACCACGTGTCTTTTACATAATGAGGAGTGTACAAACTCTATGGAGACAGTGTATAAACTCTAGCACAGGCAATCATTGAAAAAAACTTTGATAATTTAAAAATTATAAGTTTTGGTAAACAACAGAGAGGTATTAATCGGGAAATAATTAACTAAAGAGAAATTTAGATATATACCCATCATAACTTCATTAATTAGATATTTACCCATCAAAACTTTCAATTAGTTATTTCCCCATCTTAACACTCTTATTTATAAATATCCCCATTTCTTATGTCACACCCCGCAGCCCAACGAGTCTCGACAGGTGCTCTCCTGCCGTAGACATACGGTTTCCCGTATGCCTACAAGGCAATTACGATATAAAAGTAAATGAAAACATAAACAAACAACCAACACAAATAACATAACTCCCAGCTAGTCAGGTAATGTCATACAAACCCGTATCTCGATGGATACGTACCACAAAAATGACATAGAGACTATATATGTACATCAACAAAACCTAACTGTATACATAATCTCTCATGTCAACATACCAGACAAACTACGCAGCGGAATGACTAGGCCTACCGACCTCGTGTCTCTCTCTTATCTGCTGAACCCGGACCTGAAAAGGTAATCCAAAGAGGGGGTGAGAAATAAATTTCTCAGTGCGATAATTTGCCACATTTCGCTCCTGGACTTGCAATCACAGATTATATTCAAAAGTAAAGCACAAATAAAGCTCAGAACAATTCATAATGATATATAAACATGAACGCATAAACCGACATCAATAAGCCAAATGAAATCCAACTCAGGAATTGCCAAATCGAAATTCAATTACACAATATTTGGTTTAACTCGAACTCAGAATATCTGGTAGTTATAGGTTTAACCGTTTAAATAAAAGTCTGGTTCCATTTCATATCCGGAAAAATTCATATAAAACCAGATGTCAATACAACCGCATTCACCCCCTGGGTAATGCCTCCGATACATATTAAAACCAAATCGACCATTCAAACGCATTCACCCCCTGGGTAATGCCATCCGATACACAAGTCACATATATTCCAATTCATAGTACAGCGTCACTTACCCCTCATCCCAACCGGTACTGGGAACTGCTGAGGGCCAGACGATCTAAAGCTTTAGAATACTGGGTCGTCAAAGTCCGTGCACCAGACTTTGACAAATCCGAACACACCCCCTGGGTGTCGTCGCCACGGTGGGGGACGGTAATGCCATATCCACCAACCGATGGTGATATAAATCACGGTGACTTTTAATTCCAAATTAGATCACTCAGATCAATACACAAAGAATACCATACCAGTATGCAGATCAATCAGATAAACAATCCGGGTTCCAATTAATTAGGGCAATGCAATGCATATGCAACACAATCCGATAATGCAAATCAACCAATAATTCAACATGTCAATCGAAACACAGTTTAATTCTGAATATAAACTATCAAACAAGTCCAGAAACCCCGCACCTGAGTATATCGCGTACTCGTCTAAGGCTCAGGCGTCTCGAACGATCCCGAGATCCGATGCCTCTTAGGTTTACCACCTATTTATTCGTTTAGGTTAGTATAGAATGCACCGAAGAATCAAGTTACTGCATTTCCTTTGTTTAAATTGCAGAAATCAAGCAAAAGGAGCAAAACAGCCTTTGTGTGGGTCACACGGATTCTGTGCGGGCCGCACGGATTTGTCCGAGAGTTTTGCGGGTACTCGTGCGGCCGCAGGAAATTTGTGAAGGCCGCACAAAATTACAGCTTCGACACAGTTCGTATTTTGGCCATATCTTGGTCATACGGATTCCGATTTGGGTGAATCAAAGCTTGATGGAATCAGAACGAAAAGATCTACAACTTTCATGAAGGAAACAAATCCAAATTCGGAATGTAGAATTTTGTATAGCCGATTTCAGTACAGATCAGTTCTAAGTTAATACAATTATGCATATGATTCAAACAGTATAATTCACATCTCAGTTGTCGAGAATCGACACCCTTAAGTCATGAACTCAATTGGTATGAAATAGACATAAAAACCCTAATTCCAAAATTCAGCTCGAACGAGCAATTCAATCGAACAATACGAATCGAGATGTTCGAACGATTATAACTCGATCGATTCAGATCCAAATGGTGCCTAACACCTGAAAATTCAATAATTTCCCCAAATCCCACCATTTTTACCAAACCCTAATTTCACCCCTTTTCCAATTTTTCAACAAAATCAATCGAATCAACCCAAATCAAACCGAATATCGAGTTATATCGAATCAATCGAACTTAAATACGAATTCTCAAAGAAATATAACAACTCGAAAAATTTAGGGTTTTTGAGAGATTTCAAGGAAGAAAGAATATACCAAGTTGAAGCTATAGAATTGATCACGATCGTCCAATTAGTTCGAATCTCCGATTTTCCGAAAGTTCTGACCCGATTTCATGCTCGATTTCACTCTCTCTCTCTCTTTCTCTCTTAAGTTCGGCCAAGACTTGGCTCTCACGAAATGTTAGATGCTAATGGAAGGAATTAGAGAGATAAGAAGGAAGGGATTATATTAATAATTGGTCTTTTTGCATATAGGTCCCTCCACTTTTTAAATATTGCATAATTTAAAAATAAATCTTCACAAATAGGTCCTTTTTATGTATTTTTATTTAATTCAAAGATTAGAATGTAACAATTCTCCCCCCCTTAAAATGAAGTTCAGTCCGCTGAACTTGATTTCGTACCTTATTTGTCGAATAACTCCGGATATTTTTCTCGGATGCTCTCCTCGAGCTCCCACGTCGCTTCCTTATCGGAATGTCGTCCCCATTTTACCAACACGAGCCGGATTACTTTGCTTCGTAGCCGTTGTTCCTTTCGATCCAGTATTCGCATTGGTTCCTCTTGATAAGTCAGATCATCTTGCACGTGTAAATCCGAATGATCAATACAATGCGACGGATCTCGCACATATCGGCGCAACTGTGATACATGAAACACCGGATGAACCCGGTCCAACGCTGGTGGTAGTGCAAGCTCGTATGCTACCGGCCCAACTCGTCGCAAAATCTGAAACGGCCCAATATAACGAGGACTTAGCTTCCCCGAAACACCAAATCTGTGTACGCCTCTGACAGGTGAAACACGAAGCCATACGTGATCACTTTCTTGGAATTCCAACGGTCTACGATGAACATCCGCGTATTTCCTTTGTCTTTCTTGAGCTGACTTGAGTCGACTCAGAACCATTTTCGTTTTCTCAGCAATTTCTTCTAACATTTGCGGTCCCGTAGGCGGATACGTACCGCTGGTCCCCACCACAGCGGAGTACTGCACTGCTGCCCTGTCAGCGCCTCTTGCGGTGACATACCAATACTCGAGTGATAACTGTTGTTATAAGCGAATTCCACCAAATACAAGTGATCAACCCACGAACCTTTTAAACTTAGCGCACAAGAGCGTAACATGTCTTCCAATGTCTGAATAGTGCGTTCAGATTGACCGTCCGTCTGCGGATGGTGCGCTGTACTGAATCTCAGCTTAGTACCCATTGTCTCTTGAAAGCTCTCCCAGAAATGAGAAGTGAACCGCGGATCTCGGTCCGAAATAATATAGCGTGAACAACCGTGGTACTTGAACTGATACTTCAAGAATAAGTCCGCTAGTTCTTGCCCCGATGTCTCAATTCGAAGCGGAATGAAATGAGCTATCTTCGTCAGCCGGTCCACAATCACCCAAACCGTGTTGTATCTATTAACTGTTCTCGGAAATCCGGATACAAAATCCATTGTGATCGACTCAAATTTCCTCGTAGGTATTTCTAGCGGTCTCAACAATCCCGCTTTCCTCCGTCGATCTGCTTTAACTTGCTGACATATCTGACATTTCTCAACGTACCTTTGCACGTCTCGCTTCATTTTCGGCCACCAGAAATACTTCTTCAAATCTTGGTACATCTTTACTTCCCCCGGATGAATAGCGTAACCCGAGTCGTGCGCCTCCGATAAAACCAGATCTTTCAACTCAGATTTATTTGGTACACAAATGCGATCGTGAAACCGCAAAATATCATCTCCTTGAACTTTAAACGGGGAATCAGCATTTGACTCGTAGTGCAACCTAAATTTCTGACATTTTGGATCATCCGGTTGTGCTGCACGAATCTGTTCGTGTAATTCCGATCGGACCTCAACCGCTGCTAACACAACCGACGCAATTGCAGTTGCGCTAGTCCCCACCTCACTTGTACCACATTTAGATGCAACTTCCAACGCTAATTCGCGTGATGCGCCAACATGAATTTCCAACCTACGCATTTCCTCAAGAAGATGCTTTTCACTTGTAATCACCGACGCCAGGTTTACCTGACTCTTTCTGCTTAACGCATCTGCAACACTGTTCGCTTTTCCCGCGTGATATTGGATATCCAAATCGTAGTCTTTCATCAACTCCAACCACCTCCTTTGCCTCAAATTCAATTCCTTTTGCGTGAAGATGTATTTCAAACTCTGATGATCGGTAAATATACGGCATCTCACGCCATACAAATAATGCCGCCAAATCTTCAACGCAAATATCACCGCCGCTAACTCCAAGTCATGAGTCGGATAGTTTTGCTCGTGCGGTCGCAATTGCCGAGATGCATAGGCAATTACATGATCATCTTGCATCAATACGCAACCCAACCCTGATCGCGATGCATCGGTGTAAACCGTATACTCTTTATCAGCAGTCGGCATAGCAAGGATCGGTGCGGATACCAGCCGACTCTTCAATTCCTCAAAACTTTTATCTTGCGCGGTACCCCAATCAAATTTCACACCTTTATGCAACAACTTTGTAAGTGGTGCAGCCAACCGCGAAAACCCGAGTACAAACCTCCTGTAGTACCCGGCTAACCCCAGAAAGCTGCGAATCTCAGTAACTGTCTTCGGCCTCCGCCATTCGGTAACAGCCCGAATCTTTTCAGGATCCACGGCTAACCCTTGTCCCGAAACAATATGCCCCAGAAAGGTAACTTCATCCAACCAAAACTCACAATTCGAAAACTTTGCGAATAGCTGATGTTCGCGCAATCTTTGCAAAACAATTCTAAGATGTACCTCATGTTCTTCTCGGGAGCGCGAATACACCAATATGTCATCAATGAACACCACAACTGTCGAATCCAATAGATCGTGAAACACCCGTTGCATCATATCCATGAACGCTGCCGGTGCGTTCGTCAGCCCAAACGGCATAACCAGGTATTCATAATGCCCGTACCTTGTACGGAATGCTGTCTTGTCCACGTCGCTAGGCCGAATCCTCAACTGGTGGTACCCTGTTCTCAGATCAATCTTTGAATATACCGAAGATCCCTGCAACTGATCAAACAGATCATCAATCCGAGGTAACGGATACTTATTTTTCACTGTTACCTTATTCAGCTCGCGGTAATCAATGCATAACCGCAATGTTCCATCCTTCTTCTTGACAAACAACACTGGTGCACCCCACGGCGATGTGCTAGGTCTGATAAATCCACTCTCCAACATGTCTTCCAACTGCGCTTTAAGTTCTTTTAGTTCTGCCGGTGCCATTCGATACGGCGCCTTTGAAATCGGTGTTGTGCCCGGTACCAATTCGATACCGAACTCCACTTCTCGCTCAGGTGGCAACCCCACAATCTCTTCCGGAAATACATCGACAAATTCTGAAACTACCGGTATAGTGCTGATCTCCGGAACTGCCGCAGCCGCATACACCACGGCCACCAGATAAGCTGTACATCCTGTTTCTAATAAATGTCTCACTTCTACAGCAGAAACACACGGTGTTAGTCCCCCAATTTCTCTACATTTCAAAACACATGACATACCTCTCGAGTTCGCAAAATGAATCCGTCGATGCGGACAATCAATGGTTGCCGCGTGCCTCGTCAACCAATCCATTCCCAACAATACGTCATACCCCACAATATCCATAACCAACAAGTCAGCCTCGAATTCCCTCCCGTTTACTTTGATATTTCGGTTTCGGCATATAGAAATTTCTTGATCAGTTGATCCAAATGGGGTTTGGACGTTTAAAATTTGGTGACTCGTTTCAATTGGCCAACTACACTTTTCCACGAATACCCTCGACACAACCGAATGACTACACCCCGTATCAATCAAACAATAAGCATCATGATCAGATATAGAGAGTAAACCTGTCATGACATCGGTCTGGCCACGTCCCTGCTCAGTTGCAGCGTCGCGCGAAGTTCCAGCGATGTTAAGTGCATGCGCCGCCGCCCTGCCGGTACTGCCCAAGCTGCTAGCCCTGCTAGCGTTAGCCCCGCTAGCTTGAAATGTGCCACGTCCGCGCCCCGTCGGCGCGCCACGCCCAACGCTAGCTGACCCTCCTGCGCCACTAGCGCCTTGCATCCTTATAAGCGAATTCGGACACTCCCTCGCCCAATGTCCCGTGCTACCACATATAAAGCAAGCGCTAGCCTTGCCCTGCACTCAATCTCATCATGTGCTTGATTGCATGATCGGCACCATTGCGAAGGCATCGCCGGTCTAGAACCCGGCATAGAGGTCTGTCTGAATGGAGGTATCGGTGCCATGTTCGACCGAGGGGGTCTAGTATATGATGATCCTCCCCTCGACTTCGACACTTGCCTATTCGGATCTTCCCGCTGTTTCACATTTCTTTCATTTACTTGCGTCCTTCTCCTCTTACCATGCATCTCGACTTGTTCGGCGTGATCCATCATTGTTTGTAATTCCCTCGCCATCGGAGTATCCACGATCATAGAGATGTTGCCATCCAACCCGTCCAAGTACTGTCTATGATACCTATCCACATCATTCCTCACATCCGTTGCATAGCGCGACAAAGCCAAGAACTCACTATTATATTCCACCACCGGACGCCCGTCTTGCCTCAACTCCAGAAATTTTCTACGCAATGCTTCTCGCTGCATATTGCTCATAAACCGCCTATTGAACTGTTGCTCGAACCACTCCCAAGGAATCCTCGCTTCCTCCCCTTCAAAATTACGTCGGGCCCCGTCCCACCAAAATCGAGCATCACTTTCTAACTGTTGCTCAACTATCTCCACTTTGTTATCATCAGGGGCACGACATAGATTCAGCTTCGCATTGATCTGAGCCAACCATTCCTCAGCTGCCGCATACCCGCCGGTTCCATCATAACTCGGCGGATTCAAACGCATGAATGCATCATATAACCTTCTGAACTCTTCGGGTGCCCCACCGTGAACCACTGGTGCGACATCCCGCATCTGAGCCTGACGACCTCTCTCATAGGCCGCAATCAACCGGTCATCTAAGTCCCGGTCCCTACCAGCTCCTCCAGCAACTCCAGCACCAGCTGGACCAGCCCCAGCTTGAGCCCCAACTGGCTCACCAATTGGTTCCGGACTAGGTTCAGGATTCCTACGAGCTCTGCCTCTGCCTCTACCTCGGCGTGTTTCCATTTGCTGAATAAACAAAGTTAGCTTATAACATTCTATATTCCTTAATTATTATACGCAATTCGTATAGTCGTGCCGGCCCCAATTAATACGCATACCACCCTCGTATCCCAAACAAGTCTGGTTCAGGTTCTAAACCATGCTCTGATACCACCGAAGGAGGACCTGTCACACCCCGCAGCCCAACGAGGCGCGACAGGTGGTCTCCCTGCCGTAAACATACGGTTGCCCGTATGCCTACTAGGCAATTACGATATAAGAGTAAATGAAAACATAAACAAACAACCAACATAAATAACATAACTCCCGGCTAGTCAGGTAATGTCATACAAACCCGTATCTCGATGGATACGCACCACAAAAATGACATAGAGACTATATATGTATATCAACAAAACCTAACTATATACATAATCTCTCATGTCAACATACCAGACAAACTACGCAGCGGAATGACCAGGCCTACCGACCTCGTGTCTCTCTCTGATCTGCTGAACCCGGACCTGAAAAGGTAATCCAAAGAGGGGGTGAGAAATAAATTTCTCAGTGCGATAATTTGCCACATTTCGCTCCTGGACTTGCAATCACAGATTATATTCAAAAGTAAAGCACAAATAAAGCTCAGAACAATTCATAATGATATATAGACATGAACGCATAAACCGACATCAATAAGCCAAATGAAATCCAACTCAGGAATTGCCAAATCGAAATTCAATCACACAATATTTGGTTTAACTCGAACTCAGAATATCTGGTAGTTATAGGTTTAACCGTTTAAATAAAAGTCTGGTTCCATTTCATATCCGGAAAAATTCATATAAAACCAAATGTCAATCCAACCGCATTCACCCCCTGGGTAATGCCTCCGATACATTTAAAACCAATCGACCATTCAAACGCATTCACCCCCTGGGTAATGCCATCCGATACACAAGTCACATATAGTCCAATTCATAATACTACGTCACTTACCCCTCATCCCAACCGGTACTGGGAACTGCTGAGGGCCAGACAATTTAAAGCTTTAGAATACTGGGTCGTCAAAGTCCGTGCACCAGACTTTGACAAATCCGAACACACCCCCTGGGTGTCGTCGCCACGGTGGGGGACGGTAATGCCATATCCACCAACCGATGGTGATATAAATCACGGTGACTTTTAATTTCAAATTAGATCACTCAGATCAATACACAAAGAATACCATACCAGTATGCAGATCAATCAAATAAACAATCCGAGTTCCAATTTATTAGGGCAATGCAATGCATATGCAACACAATCCGAAAATGCAAATCAACCAATAATTCAACATGTCAATCGAAACACAGTTTAATTCTGAATATAAACTATCAAACAAGTCCAGAAACCCCGCACCTGAGTATATCGCGTACTCGTCTAAGGCTCAGGCGTCTCGAATGATCCCGAGATCCGATGCCTCGTAGGTTTACCACCTATTTATTCGTTTAGGTTAGTATAGAATGCACCGAAGAATCAAGTTACTGCATTTCCTTTGTTTAAATTGCAGAAATCAAGCAAAAGGAGCAAAACAGCCTTTTGTGTGGGTCACACGGATTCTGTGCGGGCCGCACGGATTTGTCCGAGAGTTTTGCGGGTACTCGTGCGGCCGCAGGAAATTTGTGAAGGCCGCACAAAATTACAGCTTCGACACAGTTCGTATTTTGGCCATATCTTGGTCATACGGATTCCGATTTGGGTGAATCAAAGCTTGATGGAATCAGAACGAAAAGATCTACAACTTTCATGAAGGAAACAAATCCAAATTCGGAATGTAGAATTTTGTATAGCCGATTTCAGTACAGATCAGTTCTAAGTTAATACAATTATGCATATGATTCAAACAGTATAATTCACATCTCAGTTGTCGAGAATCGACACCCTTAAGTCATGAACTCAATTGGTATGAAATAGACATAAAAACCCTAATTCCAAAATTCAGCTCGAACGAGCAATTCAATCGAACAATACGAATCGAGATGTTCAAACGACTATAACTCGATCAAATCAGATCCAAATGGTGCATAACACCTGAAAATTCAATAATTTCCCCAAATCCCACCATTTTTACCAAACCCTAATTTCACCCCTTTTTCCAATTTTTTCAACAAAATCAATCGAATCAATCCAAATCAAACCGAATACCGAGTTATATCGAATCAATCGAACTTAAATACGAATTCCCAAAGAAATATAACAACTCGACAAATTTAGGGTTTTTGAGAGATTTCAAGGAAGAAAGAATATACCAAGTTGAAGCTATAGAATTGATCACGATCGTCCAATTAGTTCGAATCTCTGATTTTCCGAAAGTTCTGACCCGATTTCTTGCTGATTTCTCACTTTCTCTCTTTCTCTCTTTGGTTCGGCCAAGACTTGGCTCTCACGAAATGTTAGATGCTAATGGAAGGAATTAGAGAGATAAGAAGGAAGGGATTATATTAATAATTGGTCTTTTTGCATATAGGTCCCTCCACTTTTTAAATATTGCATAATTTAAAAATAAATCTTCACAAATAGGTCCTTTTTATGTATTTTTATTTAATTCAAAGATTAGAATGTAACATCTTAATTCAATCAATAAAAAACACAAATCAATATTAATAAGAAAATAAAATGAAAATTCTACCCCTTTCCTTCTCCCTCTTTCCCTGCACCTCCTTTCCATATCCAGTTTTCTTTCCCTACACCACATATTGTACTGCTTGAATAAGAATTGAATAAAAATAAAATAGACATAAATCGGAACTAAAAGTTGCAGTGCAGGAGATATATACTATTGACTAAATCAAGTGGTTCATATTCTCGAATATATTGAAAAATCAGAGAATTACATGACCATTTCAGATCTAAAAGTGTGATAGGAGTATTTTATTAGTAGGAATAGTCTATTACTACTAATATCCTATAAGACAAGATAAAAAAATGTCGAAAGGAAATCAAGACAAGAATCTCTATAATTCCAAAAAAATCTAGTTAGGGGTTCCAATTTGACCTAAATTCTGGAAAGAATCACCTAAATTCTGAACCCAAAGCCAGAATTTAAGGAAACTAGTTCGACTAAAGTAAATTTGCTGAAAAGTTAAGAGTAACAATGTACTTACAAATAGAGCTAAAAGTGTGATGAAATGTCGTCAGATCTGATATTCTGGACAAAGGCCGTCAAGATCGTAAGCGCTAAATCCCTCACAAACCATCTCCAAGGGAGGCGCGACTAGAACTTAGTTTTTGGTGGGAATGAAATTTGGGTGCGATAGAAATGGCATTTGGGGGGTTTCATCTGTCTGGACTTCACTACATCAGAGTTACCTCACAATATACTCAAGTTGGGGGACAAATCTCAACCGATATGATGTGTTCTCTACAAATCTTAAAGCAAACTTGATCGGGACACGTGCGCCCTCCCGAGTAGAACAACAGACACGTCGGCAATGTATAGTATGTGGTACCTTATAGGCGAATTGGAGATATTTGGGGGGAAAATGAAATTTCCCAGGGGCCATTTGGGGGGAAATCCTAATTTAGCTGTGCTGAATGGAGAGCTGTTTTTGCTTCATGTTCGGCACTTGTAGTGTGGGAGCTTGAACTAAGAGAATAATATGTGCACTGCGCATAGCCATTAATGCCCTGTTAACAAAACTCCTACATTTGTACCAATATCACCCATTGCCACTGAAATGAACAAAATAGTAAATATATTTGAAGGCAAATTCTTCTATGCACCTAAGGACTAATTTGTAAAATGAGCATATTTTAATCTTTAAAATTCAAACAATCGATCCGACCGTTCAACATTATCTCCATATTAAAATGTACTTGGAGGTCAAATTTTACATTTTTGTGAATTTTTTTACTATTTATTAAGATGGGTACAAAATTCAATGGTCTGAATTTGACTAGTTTTGTAGAATACTTAATAAATAGTAAAATAATTAAAAAAATGTAAAATTTGACCTCCAAGTACATTTTAATATGGAGATAATGTTGAACGGTCGGATCGACTGTTTGAATTTTAAAGATTAAAATATGCTCATTTTACAAATTAGTCCTTAGGTGCATAGAAGCATCAATTGAATTTGAATGTATGGGGAGTTACTTAATTGTGAATTTTCTTTTGTCACAGTTTAATTTTTACAGTAAGAAATTAATGCCTCACTTAGGTAATTTCGAAATATATTTGATATTAATGTTTATTTGTTTTTTTTTAATAAAAAATGAAGTTGTATTGTTTTTATTCCAATTTTAGTTGCTCTTCATTTCAAGGTCATGAGGAGGTTCAATTTATATATATATATATATGTATGGCGACGCGTTCACGTGTTTGGATTTTATGGATTGATGACGGTAAGAAAAACGAAACAAATAAAAGCAATTACTAATGAATCGTTTCGTTCATTGGGAGTTTCTGGTAAAAAATATTGGAGTAACAATATTATGTATTGATTATGTGTAACTGTGAATTTAGTTGATAATTAAATAATACGTAAATAATTTATCAAATGTTTCTCATATTTTAAGAATTACATCCATTATAAATTGTATTTCGAGATATATACAAAATAATTGATGATTCAGAATGTGTATTGCATTAGTAAATGGTTTGACACATAATGTTGATCTATATAGGAATATACATGGTCTTCACTAAAACAATTACATCCTCTACACATGAACATGTAACATGAACTATGGTTGTACGAGTTAATGAAGGCCCGTGTATATATGTGCTCCGTTGATCGATCGGAACCGTTCATTTAAAAATTTATCGAATTTTATTGATTATCGGAATGTTTGATTACATTTTATCCTAATTTCCCTATCCATCCAACCGACGAAATACCTTAACATCGTAGGGCTATAAATACTCATCGTTAGATCGAAGTCTATTCGGGTCCAAACTTAAATTTTCTCCTTTTCATTAAGTTAAATTCTTCACAAATCGACCGTTGAGATTTAATGCAAAAACGAACGGTCCACATGGAATCAAGATGTTTTAAAATGCAAATAATAAGGGAATTTAATAAAAATTACAATTATATGCATTATTTGTGTACATAATATTTTAAAAAAGTCAATATGTTTTTTTTCCGATTTATTGAAATTAATTTCTCTACATGCATCATCAAAATAGGTTGGCTGTAACCCTGAGCCGTCCGATAGTCAATCAATAGCTCTGATTTGCATTGGATGTCCAGATTTAGTAGTCCGGGGATAGCTGATTTTTTGTTTCTAAGGTAACATAATACATATATTCAGATCCGCTGTTAATGAAGGGTTATTTCCTCTTCAAGATTCGTGCGGAGCAACATTGAACGGGTTGGATTTTAACATAAATGTTACTTTACCGCATTTTTGGCCCGATCCCACGAGTAGGGAATTCGTATCCTCTGCATTAACTCAAATTTTGAGTTAAGATCTTAAATTTATCTATTGAGATCGGCACTAATATTAAAGTCTTAATTCTGATCGTACGGTTCATAAATTAACTCAAACGGTGCGTTAATGCAGAGGATACGTATTCACGAGTAGGTGTGTCCAAGTAAATGCGAGGGAGAGGGGTTTCAACTTTCAATACCCCGGACTTAGCATTTTTGAAACACCCTCAGCCTCCCTTTCTCTACTCGGACTTTTCCCTTTCCCTCCCTCTCTACTCGCACCATTTTCCTCTCTCTACTCCCTCTCACTACTCTGTTAGACGCACCGCCAGGGCGCCAGCCCCCTCTCCTCTCCTCTCCCCTCTCTCGAACGCTGTAACTAGGAAAGCCCGCCGTTCTCTCTACCACCCTGCCTTCCCCGATCTCTCATACCTCAAACCCTAGGCCGGCGGCTGCTCCTCCGATCGGAGACCGTGTGTATTGGACAAGACCGCGCTCAATCGCGGGAGACTGCATCAAAAAACTAAAAAGCTAGTAAGTTTTCGTCGATCTAGGGTTTTACTTTTTAAGTTTTCATTATAGACTCTGAACTTTGATATTTCCCATCTAGAGTAAATTAGTTAACTCTAGATGGGTAAATAACTAATTGTTAAATTAGTATACTTTTTTATTAATAGACAAACTAAATGAAAATTGACAAGATGCTGATATTTATTGTTGGGATTTTATATACAGATAATTTCGTTGTTGCTGCCATCAATATTATTTTTAGTATTTAGCTTTTTTAGAGTTATTATTCAATTTATAGGTTCTATTTCAATAGAATTTCATTCAATATTGAATTGAATAATAGCAAAGGGGTATAATTGAAAATTTTAACAGTAGTTTAGATCAAACCAAATAACATACGTGTTTTTTATTCAGTTTAATATTATTATTGTGTAGTTTATGGATGTTATTGAGTCGGTTTGCTTGAATTAATCATGAACCAATTTAGTGCAATAATAGCAATAGTGGTAACAAGAGCGAGCCTATGCATAACGTATTATGGCTTCATATTTTTATTTTTAAAATTCAAACAATTCATCTAGACTGTTCAACATGATCTCTATATGAGAATGTCTATGGAGATCAAATTTTATATTTCTCATAAAAAAAATTACTACTTTTTTAGATTGGTAGAAAATCACTTGATGTAAAGATTCAGGACCATTCGAAAGTAGTATTTTTCTACCTATCTCAAAAACATAGTAAAAAAATTCTACAAAATATTAAATTTAGTCACCAAGTAAATTTTCACATAGAGATCATGTTTAGCAGTTACAAGCAACTGGTTGAACATCCAAGGTAAAGATATGAAATCATAGTACATACCAGTGTGCGCTATGCATAGTATTGTAGCCTAACTACGGTAACAATAAAGATATATTGTCTATCGCCTAAATATTTTTCTTAATTATTAGCATTATGTAAAGACATGAAATATTAGGAATAAAAAGCGTCTCAAAAAATACTTCAGACATAAAATCATGAAAGGGTATTTAAAGTCTGATTTATGGCGTAGTTCTAAATTCCCAAAAATAAACAAGGATAGAGCTTACTCATAGAACCGTGGGTCAAAGTCAGGAGAGATGTCCATTTCATTACGATTCCTCACAAGTTGCTTCCAATTCTTTCAGTAGTTTGAACCTTTGAATCTCTGAATAATAAATAAAGTGATTAACCAATTGATGATGAATGAAGAATTAATTATAATTTTTTAATGTCAAACACTAATTCTACCATACTGAACTTTATACGACTTATCGGAGCAGGATCCATCTGAGAACTGCTGAGTCTTTTGAAAACAACTTGTGACAATAAAAAAAGTTCAAGAAATACTTGTATGTTGGACCCTAAAACAGTCATATATCCATTTTCTAGGAATTTACTAAAAACAGTCACATCCATATACTGTTTACCAGAAAAATATGGTCATCTTCTCATTTTAAAACAGAGATAAATTTCTGTTGGTTTTAATTTAAATCTCTAAATTTCGGCTGCATATATAGAAGATAACAGGGAAGCATTTCCACAAATTTCAACTCAATCCAATAATCCCACTGGGAGGATTTGAATTTGCAATAAGGCATCCTAAACAGACTCTGAAAAACTGAAATTAGAGTTTAAATTAAGCTTTATTTTCTGAAAACCAAAAAACTGTGGTCATCTTGACCTTTTTCAAACAAAATTGCTCTTCAATGCTTATGATTTGAAATTTAAAAATTGCTTTTCCTTTTAGAACAATTTGCAGAGGTTAGCACAAGGAGGTGACTTAGCACAAGGAGGTGTTTTGAGGCCGAGGTTCGTAGCTCTATCTCTTTCCTTGAGTTTTATCGTTGATTATTGGTTTCGTTGAGATTTAATGGAGAAAACCACAAATTTTATCTGAACTATTGGTTATCAATTGGCAAATCGACCCTACAATGGTAATTTTCCTCAAACCCTAGGCGTGATTTAGGCTCCTTTAATTTCTAATTTGTGGTTGGCCTGAATGCTCTTCATTTTGTAGTTGATTTTTGTGGTTGGCCTAAGTTTCTAAAGTCTGATTTCCGCACATTTCTAATTGCATTTACTCCAACCACAAAGGCCAACTGTCACCTCGACGTCCACTGTACAATGTTAGTCTGTAAGAAGGTGACCATCTCAATGTAACTTACTATAACCGCAAAAGTCAAGGAGCTGCTGCCCATTTTAACAAAGAGCAACATTTAAGATAGCAACAATTTAAGATAACCAACCAACTTGCCCAATAGACTCCTGAGGCAGCATTGTCCAAAAACTGCTCTCTGCCCAATTTTACTCGATTAAACTCACACCTTGTAATTGAATTGTTAACACCAGAAAATGCCGCATCAACGTTCATGGATGTACAGCAGTAGACAGGTTCCCGGTGGGGGTCTGCACAAAGACTTTTTTGATGGAGTTGAAGTGTTCCTTGAGGCAGCTCTGTCCAAACCAGACGTTGTGACCCTCGACGATGATGGAAAGAAATGTATCCCGTGTCCGTGCAAAAAATGTGAAAACGGGCAGCGGCACGATGTGGATACCGTCGCTGTACATCTTTATAAGTCGGGCTTTTGCACCCTATATAGTGTTTGGCACAAGCACGGGGAGGGGTATGCATCCGTTCAACCAGATTTAAACAATCAAAGCATTGATCCAGGGGAAGAGATGGTAAGGGCAGTAGCTGGCCCAGAATTCAATTGGGATGACCAGTCACCGACTGGAGCGGCTAAGAAGTTCTTCGACATGATCGAGGCTAATAGAACACCGCTTTGGAAAGTCAACGCGACAGGTGAACTCAAATGCGAATCACAAACCGTATTGTCTTGTGTGACACAAGCCTTGGCATTGAAGTCGGAACACCAACTAAGCCAGAAATGCTTCAATGGGATGTTGGCCCTCATTAAGAGCACGCTGCCTTCTAGTGAGAATATGCCGGAGAATTTCTACCAAGCAAAGCGGTTGATTGAGGGAATGGGCATGGAACATGAGAAAATAGACGTATGCCCAAACTTTTGCATGCTCTATTACAAGGAGAGGAAGAATAAGACAAAATGTGATGTTTGCGACGAACCAAGGTACAAGCCACCGGGACCTCATCCTAACGCAAAACCAGTCCCACAAAAGCAACTTCGTTATCTACCTATCATGCCAAGGTTGCAAAGGCTTTACATGACCAAATCAAATGCGGTTAATATGACGTGGCATAAGAACGGTAAGCGTGACAAACCCGGGATGATGGTGCACCCAGTTGATGGTGAGGCTTGGAAACATTTCGCATCAAAGTATCCGGAGTTCGCTAAAGAGGTTAGAAATGTTGTATTAGGGTTAACGACAGATGGGTTCATGCCATTTAACTCGAGTGCAGCTCCATATTCGTGTTGCTGGTATTTGTCTTTCCTTATAACTTACCACCTGGGATGATAATGAAAGAGGAAAGCATGTTTCTCGTGCTTATCATACCGGGACCGAAGCATCCTGGTCGGGACATTGACATTCTGCTAGAACCGTTAATCGACGAATTGAACAAGTTGTGGGACGAAGGTGAAGTGACATGGGATGCATCTAGGGGAGAAAATTTCAACATGAAAGCAACACTTATTTGGACGGTGAGCGACTACCCGGCTTATGAGATGCTATGCGGGTGGGGAACAAAAGGTAAATTGGGTTGTTATTATTGCCAAGGTGCAACAAAGGCCTTCCAACTGGAACATGGTGGGAAAGCATGCTGGTTCGATGCTCACAGATGCTTCCTGCCTCCGGATCATCCGTTTCGTCGAGACAAAAAAAATTTCATTAAAGGCAAAGAAGAGAGGGATGGGCCACCACCAAGATTGAAGGGAGATCAAATACTCGAGGCAGTGAACCGTCTAGGTCATATGGAATGGGGTAAAACTAAGAAATTATCACAGTTTGAGGGTTATGGTGTGACTCACCATTGGCAAAAGAAGAGTATATTTTGGAGTTTGCCATATTGGAAAGATAATCTCCTGCCGCACAATATTGATATGATGCATACAGAGAAGAATTTCACAGAAGCTTTGGTTAACACACTTTTAAACATGGGAAGCAAGACCAAGGATAATGAAAAAGCTCGGAAAGATTTGGCTCTCCTTTGCAATCGACCGAAACAGAACCTAACCCCATGCACCAAAAACCCTGGAAAAATGAAAAAACCAAAGGCACCTTTCGCACTATCACAAGATGATAAGAAGCTGGTTCTAACTTGGATCAAAGATAAAGTCAAGTTTCCCGATGGACACGGATCAAATTGGTCAAGGTGTGTTAACCTAACAACTAACACCCTACTTGGGATGAAGAGTCATGACTATCATGTGTTCATGGAGCGCTTACTCCCCGTTGCATTTCGAGATTTTGTGCCTGATCCCGTATGGGATGTTCTTTGTGAGATTTCAAGCTTCTTTAGAGAGATTTGTGCCAAGGAACTTGATCCATCCCGTATCGACCAATTAGAAAGAGATATTATTGTCACAATTTGCAAAATGGAAAAAATCTTCCCCCCGGGTTTCTTCAATTCAATGCAGCATCTTGTCGTACATTTGACACATGAGGCTAGGATGGGTGGGCCAGTAGGGTCCCGATGGATGTATCCATGTGAAAGGTGCGGTTTTTTCTCAATTGTCCCTTTAAATAATTTACTTCTTAACGTATAATACTATATAACCTAACTCAAATCAACTTGCATTTTAAAGGCGCAACAAAGAACAGCGGCTGAGAGTTACCAACAAAGCACGTGTTGAGGGTTCAATCGTCGAGGCTACGATAGTCAAAGAGATTTCCACCACTTCCAGATTTTATTTCGAAGATTTATCACTAAAGGACCCGAAAGGAGCTGAAAAGGGTAACACTTCGAGGGGAAACCTTTCAATTTTTGACAGAACTGGCCGTCCCATTGGTAGGGAGAATCGAAGGACACTCACTGATGATGAATTTAAAGCAGCACACACTTATGTCGTCCTCAACTGCCCAGAGATACGTGACAAATTCTTAGGGTACAATATTCTTATTTATCACTTCTATTATTTCACACTATACTAAAGTATAAAATAGAAGGGCTGAATCTTGCAAAATATATTTTAATGACTATCTTCGAAAATGTAGGGAGTTTGATACTGTCATGCTCAACCGTGGCACTACCCCACAACTTCTTTGGAAAGCCCGTCAAGATCTGTTCGCAGAGTGGTTACGACAAAAGGTACTAACCGACCGTGAATGCGACCCATGCGTTCGAAAGGCAACAATCAAACCACTCAAAAGAGCTAGCTGTTACGAAGGGTTCGAAATCAACGGGTACCGATATCACACTGAAACACATGGGCAGAACAAGTCGTCAAGAAATAGCGGTGTCTGCATCAAAGGAGAGTGGGAATTAGGTGACACTCCTCACGACTACTATGGAGTTCTTGAAGAGGTCATTGAGCTCTCATACGAAGGAGGCAACAAGGTGGTTCTCTTTAGGTGTTATTGGTTTGACATAACAAATGGTGTGAAGGTCGACCGCCAACATGGGATTGTGGAGGTTAAGCATGCTTCTCGGCTAAAAACTTATGAGCCATTTGTATTGGCATGTCAAGCGGTCCAAGTGAGCTACCTTCCTTATGCCTCTCCGGACCGTGAAAGACAAAAATGGTGGGTTGCTTTCAAAACAACCCCGAAAGGCCAGTTTCGTGACGAGGAAGACGATGCAAACCTCGAATTTTACCAAGAGGAAATGATGGACAATCACATCAAGGTCTCGGACGGACCAGGTTTTGATTGGGATAATACGGTCATTCAAGAAGACGAGTTCGACCTAGTGGACGATATCATGGAGGTCATTACCAATTAGGTCGAACGACGGTAACCCGATAGAGCAAGATGGGGCAGAGAATGACATGGTGCCAGCTGGACAAGAAGCTCATTGGGGGGGCCTTTTATGAATCTGAGGATGATGGTTTCTAATTGGTAAGAAGTCACATATTTACAATTTCTTCAATACATGCTTAGTTTGGGACTTAATTGAATATTGTTAGTACCGGGCGATCCATATCGAGGATTAGGAATAGTGTTTGAAGGAATAGTATTAGGATTACCATTTTCCATTCTATTAATCGTTTTTTTTTTCTGATCACAAAATTAATATTGTGTTTGTTGCAGAATAGAAGATTGTGGGGGGCAATGGTGCAGCAATTAAATAGTGTTTGAAGGATGAACAGCCACCCCTTCATTGCCCTATCAATTGCACAGCCACCCCTTCATATGCCCTTGGCACCCTTTCGTTGGCATGGGCTCTTTTGTGTTAAGGCAACCAAAGTAAACATAATTAATGTATGCTATTATTTATGACACATTAAATTTCTAGTTAATTTTATTTGTTGGATTGGTTTCATTTATGTAATATCATTTCCCTTCTCCTTAACCACGATATTAAAACTATTTGACTGTTGTCATTTATATTACTGTTTCGTATCCAAGGGAATATCAAATATAATATATGGGGCTATAATCTTATTGTTATACATGGTACATAATTTTTCAGCAAGTGTTAGAAAAATAACAAAAATCAGCCAAAGGGCGATTTTGAACCAGTGACCACTGAAATATGGACCCCTTGAACAATTTTACAGATATTGTCTCATAATATAACAAAAAAATATAAGCCGAAACTAAACAACAATTGCAACGGTGTCTCTTGCAAATAGTTAGGACTGTTACAATAAAATAATATAAACCCAACCTAAAACAACATTAGCAACGGTGGCTCTTGCAAAATGTTATCACCTTTACAATTAAAAAATATAAAGTACAACTTAAAAACATTAGCAACGGTGCCCCTTGCTAATAGTTAGTCATTTTACATTAAATTAATATAAACTTAAACTTAAAATCAATTGCAACGGTGTCGCTTGCAAATAGTTAGGGCGTTTGGAATATAATAATAGAAGAAATATACTTAAAATCATTTGCAACGGGAACCCTTGCAAATAGTAATGTCTTGGTGAATATAATAATATAAAACAAATCCAAAAATAATTGCAACGGTGTCGCTTGCAAATAGTTAGGCTGTTTGGAATATAATAATATAAGAAATAAACGTAAAATCATTTGCAACGGGGACCCTTGCAAATAGTTAGGGCATTTACAATAAAATAATAAAAACATCATCTTAAAAACATTTGCAACGGAAACCCTTGCAAATAGTAATGTCTTGGTGAATATAATAATATAAAAAACAAATCCAAAAACAATTGCAACGGTGTCGCTTGCAAATAGTTAGGGCGTTTGGAATATAATAATATAAGAAATAAACGTAAAATCATTTGCAACGGGGACCCTTGCAAATAGTTAGGGCATTTACAATAAAATAATAAAAACATCATCTTAAAAACATTTGCAACGGGAATCCTTGCAAATAGTAATGTCTTGGTGAATATAATAATATAAAAAACATTGTTAAAAAACAATTGCAACGGTGCCTCTTGCAAATAGTAATGTCTTTTAGAATATAATAATATAAAAATAAATCCAAAAACAATTGCAACGGTGCCGCTTGCAAATAGTAACACAATTCACAATAAAATATATCTATCGTGTTTGGGGTAGGTATTATTATTTGCAAGGGCCAATAGGAGACATTAGCAAGGGGATCCATCACATATTTGCAAGCGTGATTATTTGCAAGGGCCTCCCATTGCAGTTGTATTAATTTAATCAGAAAACCAAAATCTTTTGCAACGACCCTTCCTACGCTTGCAAAAAGCACTTGCTCCCGTTGCCTTTACTGGGGATTCTAGTAGTGATACCTAGGTTAGGTCTCTAGTTCGAATATAATTATACTACGATCCTCCCCCCTTAAGAATACACTTAGTCATTTTCGAGTCGAGAGGCGTATCATGATTTAAGTCTCAATATACATCACGCTTCCGCTGCGCCTTTCTGATAAATTATCATCATCACAAGTAGTCCTCACGTACTTTTCGTATCATTAAAATTCAAGAGTATTGGTTAACATCTAAGGACGTATTTCTTTAAAACCTCAACTTGCTTAAGACGAAGTCAGAACTGTGGTGTGCCATTGATAATATATATGTATTTTTGCTCTGATACCACTTTAGTTGTCACACCCCGACAACCGGGCCGACAACCCGCCGCGCATTTAGCGCAAGGCGTTTCAATCATTTTACAGAATCACACATATATACATATACATTACCAATGACATAACTTACTTTTTTTTTCGTTGCAAGTCCCACAGTCTTCAAGTTCGAAATTGTTTTTCCTCATCTTGTGTTTTGTACCTGGAACCCACAAAGTGGAAAGATGAGAGATTGAAAATCTTCCAGTGCGGTATTCAGTTCCAGTCGAGTTATCCCTAGATCCAACCAACTGAAACTAAAACAGCACCGAGCACCAAAAATATAGACTATAATAATAATATAAGATTCCAATAAACTAGCTTCAACTGTAAATAATCAATCAACGAAAATAATAGAACTTTACTTTATGGAATACTCATGTACGATAACAAAAATCAGCAACCCTAAACTTTATATAATCAATCTATAAGACTATAACAATCAAACATAAAATTTACAATGCATGACTCAACTATAACTCATGTTTTAATCAAATGCTTTAAAATCAACCATACTTTAATTTCAGATATTCTGTTCATGCCTCATGTGCAACCTAATGCATCCATGTCATATGTTCATGAGATAAGCTATGCATTCATATCACGCAAATGATTCATCTACATCAAACTCCTATTTCGGCCAAATTGTTTCCTATTATGTCATGCAACAGTTTTAGAAAATATATATGTACATGCCATGCCTATCAACTACCACCATGGTTCAACTCATGTCTTCTATATACTAGCATGTGATGCAATAAGAAATTTATGAAAGAATTCAATTATGCAATCTAAAGCCCATGGATTAATTAGCTATATATTGAACACAATTATAAAAAGTAACACCACAATCAAGTCAAGAGGAAAAACTAAATAAATTCAACATTCGCACTATTGTTCAAGTAGATCAATTCTCCAATATTTTCCTTTGTTTATCATGCATTACAAGTTCTTGCAACAAGCATAAATCCGGTCATGCTCTACCCGAATATGGCGCCTACACAGCTCTCGCTATGCGCTACCCGAATATGGCGCCTACACAGCTCTCGCCATGCGCTACCCGAATATGGCGCCTACACAGCTCTCGCTATGCGATACCCGAATTTGGCGCCTACACAGCTCTTGCCATGCGCTACCCGAATATGGCGCCTACAAAGCTCTTGCCATGCGCTACCCGAATATGGAGCCTACACAGCTCTTGCCATGCGCTACCCGAATTTGGTGCCTACACAGCTCTTGCCATGCGCTACCCGAATATGGCGCCTACACAGCTCTTGCCATGCGCTACCCGAATTTGGCGCCTACACAGCTCTTGCCATGCGCTACCCGAATATGGCACCTACACAGCTCACGCTATGCGCTACCCGAATATGGCGCCTACACAGCTCACGCTATGCGCTACCCGAATATGGAGCCTACACAGCTCTTGGATTTCATTCTTCAATTCCCATCAAAGTACATACAAGACATTCCATATACAAGCAAATCAATGTGTTCTATGAATGCAAGTCATATTCACATTTCTGTTGAAGGTTCATTTAATGCAAGTAAATAGTTCATATCATGCTATGTATCATGCATGCAAGTATAACATGCAAAAGTTCTAGTTCAACTCATGTTCTATATCATCTATGCATATGCAATGCAACTCAAACACTTGATGCAAATCATGTCATATTCAAAACCAAATTCTAAACATCGTACTTCATTTTCAGATTTTTGCTATAAAAATATATGATCATGCATCTTGATGCTTTATTCTAAAATATAACACTAGCATATACTACAATCTTATTTTGCCACTAAACTCTTCAAGTTTTGTCACAATTCAATTCTAGAATATATGTGCATGCTCATTATGACAACTCATGCATTCATGCTATGCATTTCAAAAGAACATTCAAGAACTTAAACTACAACTAATTACCAATCAAGCAACAAAGCAAGCAACCAAGCAAGCATCAACAATACAACCAATTAGCAACTAAACAAACAAGCAAGCAACAACTCCAAACTAATGCCTTGTACCATGCATACAAGTTAAATTCATGCAAACAGAAATATGGTTCAGTTCATGATGCTCATGCAACTCGTGTATGCAATAAGAATACCAACTTTAAGACTTTAACTACAAGCAATTGGCAACCGAGCAACAACCAAGCTACACTAATCCAACAAATAATCTCGTGCAATCAGGACATGCAAATTTCAATATGTAATAAGACATTTCACTAAGGCATATCTACACTTACAAAATTTACTTGTCTAATGTATGTCATCATGTACCTCGTTTTGATTCACAATTTCAATGGGTCTAATTATTACATAGTTCACTCATTACCGTCTCAATTTATTATATAAATTTTACCGTTCAGTTAATGTGAAGTGGATATTTTATATTGATATCAAGGCTCCTGTCATCTTTTGTGTCATGCATGTATCAATTTGAGATTATAGAAGTTGTGGTCTGTTCCATAATTAAATTATATAAAATAGTTGTATACCATGTAACTCCAAACCACTACCATATATTAACCTTAAGATTTCCAACAATTTACTTCTCTTAGGCATTTCACCGAACAGCTGATGTGCAGCAACACACCAGACCCGTACCAGTAATTTTCTTCTCTTAGGCATTTCACCGAACAGTTAATGTGCAGCAACACACCAGACCCGTACCAGTAATTTTCTTCTCTTAGGCATTTCACTGAACAGCTGGTGTGCATCAATACACCAGACCCGTACCAGTGATGGTACAATAATCGCTCAATTAAATCACAATCATCAAGAAATCAACATGCGATCAAAAGCAATCAAAGAAACCCACGAGCTTACAACAACAATTAAACAAGTTAGAAGGAGCTAGAAATAACTCGAAATCCGCACCTTTTAATGATGGCACGACGTGGTTCGAAGTCGAGTCCGCTGCTCATAATCAAGCCTGTTGAGTTATTCGAGAGCAACCATAGAATTGTAAGCAACAATCGAGAAACTTTCTTCACCTCCGTACCTTTCTTGTCACCATCGCATAGGGCTGCTGATCGACACCCTGCCTTTCTTCTATCTTTTCCCCGTTCCTGTGTTCACCATTTTCCCTTTTTCCCTCTTTTCGTTATTTCCAAGGAATATCTGATTCTGGTTCGGATTCCCCAAGAGAGTCTGGAAGCACCGAATTAGAAGTGTTTTTCTTTTTATTATTTATATACGTGTCATTCATCAAGATGGAGAATAGAAATATATATTTATATATTCTCTCTCTTACTTTCCAAAGAAAGAGAATTAAGATGTTTGACCACATTATTATATTAATTAAATGGAGTACAACTAAGGTAACTCAATTTCAGCCAAGGAATGTTTTAGAATGAACTCGGATAGATTAATTTAAGTATTTTTGCTCCTAGTTCACCAAATCTTTCATATTTTCAATTTGACCCTCTATGATTTCATGTTCTACATTTTTTTTTTATGGCTAGTACAACTATGATAGATATGATATATTCAGAATTTCTCATTTAGCATTTCATATGTATTTGTAGTCTATTAGTTACAAATTTTCAAAATACAGATTTATAAATATACTTGAAACTCTATATTGCTATTTTTAAACACCCTTCACTTCAAGTCAACTACATTTTTCATATATTCTTAAATTGGGCTGTTACAAAAGGGTATGTACAATATTTTGCAGTATATATTTAACAATTTATAGGATAGGTGCAACAACTTACATGATCTATGCATTGCTTTTCTTGTATTATGTTTTACATCATATGTACTGTATTTTTACATTATATATTCTTTAGTTTACAGGATAAATGCATTTGTCTTCACATATCTCTTGTTATCTGAATATCTGATTTTACCGAATATTAAAAATTGTTTTACAGGTATGATATGGCGCTTGTTCTGTTTGTTGGTGTCAACCATCACTGGCAGACAGTAATTTTCGCTTGTGCTCTACTTGGAAGAGAGATTGAGGAGGACTATAAATGGTGCATGGAGAAATTCGTAGCTTGCATGAACGGTGTCAAGCCTGGCGGTATCCTGACAGATCAGTGCCCAAGTATTGAGAAAGGCGTTCGGCCTGTTTTGGGAGATGACACTGTCCATAGGTAATGCTTTCAGTGGTTTATATTTGCAATATTTATCTAAGAGGTTTACAGGATATGTACAATTTTTTACAGGATAAGGGAATCAAGTTTAGATGTTATGTACAGTAGTTCATTGGATATACTTAAATTTTTTACAGGATATGTGCAGCAGTTTATAGGATTTATGCATTTTGTTTTCTTTTATTGTTTTTACATGATATGGTGAATAGTTTTACCCTATATAGGCATTAATTTACAGGATATATCCAATTATTTTCACAGTTGTCTTGTTAGCTGAATGTCTGATTTTACTGATTATATACTATTTCCTCCACCAAATAGGTACTGTGCTTGGCACATTCTTCATAAATTACCGAGTAAATTCGGTGGGCAAGATGATAAGGAGGCTTTAACCTATTTGGTTAAGGCAACAATATACGAAGCCAAAACTCCATTGGATTTTGAAGAAAATTGGAGGAAGCTGATGGTGGAAATTGGGTACGAAGATGCACCGTGGTTTAAAAGTATATTCAGACAGAGGCGTAAATGGGTGCCAGTTTTTTTGAATGACAGATTTTGGGCTGGTATGAATACCACCCAAAGGGTTGAGAGTATGAATGCCTTTTTTGATAATTATCTCCGGTCTAAGGCAACACTGGCTGAATTCGTGGTCAATTTTGAGTCTGGTTTGAGTAGGATTTGGGAGAGAGAGCATTTTATGGACCATAAGGACAAGACCACAACACCCGTGTTGATTTCTGATTTAGAATTTGAGAAACAATTTTGTAGTTTATACACGAATACGATATTCTATAGGTTTCAACACAAGGTTAGACAATCTGTGAATTTAACTTGTGTTTTTAAACTGCAACTGGAAGACTCTACAAAGGTTTATGAAGTTCAAGATATTTTTGGAAATATCTTTGAGGTACAGTACAAGGATCAGCTGAAAGAAGTTTTTTGTATTTGCAAAAATTTGAGTCTTCTGGTATTGTTTGCGCTCACTCGATCATGGTTTTGAAGCATGAGAAACAATTGCATGTTAATGATAAGTACTTGCTTGATCAATGGAGGAAGGACAAAATTCGATTCGATTTGATTCCTGCTGCATGTCCTGATGGTGGCAGTGTTGAAATTAATAGGTAACAATTGAAATTTTGAAGGATTTACTTACTATTTTTACAGTATTAGTTTTGATGTGGTTTTCTATTCTTATGTGAAATCATTTTTCAATTTCTTGCAGAAGGTATGATCTGACAAGGAAGATGAATCCAATAGTTGAAGATTTCCTTAACTTTGGTTGTGTCAGTGATGACAATGAAAATAAAGTTCTCAATGGACTAGAAGATCTTCTAAACAGACTAAAATGTTTACTTTTGAATATTGCAAAAAATGATTTTTTAATTGTTTGGTATTGCACTTCTTTATTATGTTCCTTATTTTATTTTTATTTGTTTCAGGAGATGTTGAACAGGTTGTAGATGGTACAAGTACAATTGATAATGGTGGATATGGAGGAAGGGCTTCTAGAGGGAGGGGAAGTGGTGCATCAAGAGAAGAAGTCTGTAATGGTTCAACAGTCCCCAGAAAACGAGCCAGAGGTAGAGGGAAAGATATTGCAAGAATCTTTTAAAGTATTATATTAAGTTGTTTACAGTATTTGTAGAAGTAATTTGCAGGATTCACATCACTGTAATTATTTTGACAGGCCACGCGGTAATTGGTCAAACAAATTGTGATGTAACTTCAACTGGCACAACTACAGGAAGAGGTAATACTGTAATTAATTTGTATAGTTGTTAACATGTTTTGTCAGTATTAATTGTACGATGTTATTGTATTTGTTGAAAGTTTTGAAGTATTGTCCTGTTTTGTTTACAACATTTGTGGAAGTAATTTACAGGATTTGTGCAAGTAATTTACAGGATTGAAACAATTGCATTTTGGCTTGTTGTTGGCATATTTAATCTTCTTCATAATAATTTACTTGTTATATTAGGTGATCCAATTACTCATGATTGGGATGCACTCATTGCTAGACTTGGTACAAATCAAGCTGTAATTCATGAAAGAAATCGGGAGTCAATGCCTGGTTCTATTGGTAGAGGTATCACATATCTTGTATATATTGTGTTGTTTATTGAAAGATTTTACCACATTAGTCTCTTATATTTACAGTATTATTATTACAGGTGAGCAAATTCTTTTGCATCCTTCGTCAAGTAATCATGAAGAAGTGAATACCACTGCCAATGAAGTACTAAATTATGCACCATTGATAAATATATTGCCACCGCAGAAATAAAAAGAAAGGGACGACCACCGAAACATGCTTATAAGAACCCGATGGATGTAAATGTCAAGAAGAATCGCACACAATCAACACTAGGGAATAAGTAGTAGGGAATAAATAATTTTTTGAAGATATAAGGGAGTAATATAATTTTTATGAGAAAAAAATGTAATTTTCAAGATTTTTTTTTTCCAGTGAGATGTTTGTAAATACATTTGTTTGTTTTTTTAACATTGTTGGATGTACAAAATTATATGTTTGCAACTAGCAATTTAGATGTTGATTTAGATTATTTGTTTGCATTGTTGAAAATAAATTAATTCAAATTTCATTGTTAAAAGTAAAATGATTAATAACATAAATTGGTGCAATTAATAAATTGGAATGTTTTATAAGTTTTATAGAATAAATTTACAAGATTTATTGGAATAATTTACAGTTTTCTTATTGAAGAATTTATTAAAGCAGCTCTAGTCATTATGTCAATACTGTAAACCAACTATGTGTATATTATAAACCCACTAATTGTATGCTGGTAAAATGATTAATAACATAAATTGGTGCAATTAATAAATTGGAATGTTTTATAATTTTTATAGAATAAATTACAAGATTTATTGGAATAATTTACAGTTTTCTTATTGGTGAAAATAAATTATTTCAGATTTCATTGTTAAAAGTAAAATGATTCATAATATAAATTAATAAATAGGTTGTATAACTTTTATAGAATTAAATTACAAGATTATTCATCATATAAATTGGTGGAATTAATAAATGGGAATGTTTTATAACTTTTATAGAATTAAATTACAAGATTTATTACTTAATTTACAGTATTCTTATTGAATGAATTTGTCTACAGTTCTGTCAAGTTCAGTTTCAACTGGAGACGATTAGTATTGTGGTCCCCAAAATATTAGAATTTAAACACCAGAAATTATACTTTGCGCCATTTCATTCGCACATTTTCATATGATCTAACTATATCACCCTAACTAAAACTATATAACACTCTGTTATATATGAACCGTTACCATTTGCGTCATTTTCCGACTGGAGTCCGACTAAACCCCGACTGGAGTCCGACTAAAGCCCGTCCGACTAAACCTCGTCTAAACCCTACTCTCTCTTTCTCACTCTCTCACTCTCTCACGCTCTCGCAAAATCTCTCAGTCTGTCGCAAAATCTCTCGGTGCCGACTTAGCGATTCTGAGATTATCACTCTCTCGCTGTCAATCCATCCCCAGTGGATCGCCATTTCCCTCTATCCCTACTGATTTCTCTCTACTGTCACTGGATCTGATTTCTCTCTCACTTCGCGATTTGAAGAAAATGAAGAAAATAACGAAAGGTTGTGAGATTTTACTTTATATTCATCAGATTTTGAGATATTTTACTTTATTTTACTCTATTTCCCTACTGATTTCTATCTATCGCCACTGGATCTGATATTTTACAGTAATGCACTGATATTTAAATCGCTTTGTCTTTATTTTCATCAGTTTGTTAGTGAAACGGGAGAAATTGTTATTTAAATCGCTGAACTTGTTAATTTCAAGTTTCCATTTGTTAATTTTAAAGGGTTACAGTATTTCTCAGATTTTGTTTTTTTTGATCTTTTAGTTTTATACTAATACACTGATATTTTAAAGTATTGATTTGGTATTTCACAGTATTGATTTGTTAGGGTTACAGTATTTCTCAGATTTTGCTTTTTCGATCTGTTATTTTCATACTAATACACTGATATTTGAAAGTATTGATTTGGTATTTCACAGTGTTCATTTGTTAGAGTTACAGTAATTATTTTACAGATTTTTTGATCTAATGTTTAATGAAAATTTGTTTTTCAGATGCATCGGAGAAAGGAACTCGTTCTTCTCCAAGATTTGCTAGTAAGCAGTCCAAAGGTAAGTTTTATTCTTTACAGTATGCAGTATAATTTTTGTCAAGTTTTGTGATATTGTTTTTTTACAGATCAAATGAAAGAAAAAAATAAAGGAAAGGGTAAATCTGCAAAGGTTATGTATTAGTGAGTTGTAAAGGTTAGGTATAGTACTTATAAGATATATTTAACACTTTTATAGGATATATGCAAAAATTTTACAGTATATATGTAATTTTTATTACAGGATGCAATTTATAGGATATTTATAACATTTGTACAGGATATGTGCAACAGTTTACAGTATTAACTTTGGTTAATCATATTTACATGATCTGTTTAGTAGTGTTATTTTACATTATTCATTGATAATTTCACATTATTGTCAGAGTTATTTCACAGTATAGTAAACAAACTCTAAATTTTTTCTCAGATTCACCAAAGAAAATGAAGACGGGGAAGGGTAAAGATGCTCTCAGTAAAGATTCTCAAGTTGAACAAGGTATTGCTTCTTATTTTTCTTTAAAAGATTATTCACAGTTTGTGCTTACATCATTTGTTAGTAATTTAACAGTAAATCTGTTTAACAGTTGTATTAGAGGATGTAATTTATAGAATACACAGAACTATTTTACAGGATATGTGCTACATTTTTACAGTATTCATTTTGATTATTAATAGTTACAAGATATGCTTACCAGTAAGTTTAGGAGTTTGTTAAAGGTTGTACTACTCAGTTCTAAAGGTTATGTACAATACTTAATAGGATATACTAAATATTTTTACAGGAAATATGTCTTAATTTTACAGTATATATCTAGTAAGTTTACAGTATGGATCCAATTTATTAGAGTATGCAATTTTATAGGATATATAGTACTATTTTACAGGATATGTGCCATTTTTTACAGTATTCATTTTGTTAATCATAGTTACAGGATACATGCAGTGTTTATCTCGTAAGTTTACAGTATTGATGCAGTTTGTTAAAAGATGTATTACTCAGTTGTAAAGGTTATGTACAGTACTTAATAGGATATACTTAACATTTTTAAAGGATATATGTGTTAATTTTACAGTATATAGCTTGTAAGTTTACAGTATGGATCCTATTTATTAAAGTATTCAACTTATAGAATATATAGAACAATTTTACAGGATATGTTGACAATTTTACAGTATTCACTTTGTTCATCATAGTTACAGCATACAGTATTGATCTAAAAGTCCAGTATTTATCTACTACGTTTACAGTATTGATCTAGTAAGCTTACATTATTTATCTCACTACAACTTTGTTTTTGTTTTGCAGCCAAGAAATTGGATAGATATGGCATAGTCACCAACAAATGTGTTGTTGACGTTGCCATGACATTTATCCACGGTCAAGTTTTTCACAAATTGACCGTGGAACATCGCAAGCTCCTGTTTTCCACACCCTTCCTCCATCTTTTTGTAATTCCCAAAAAATTGCAAGTGTCCAATGCGATATTGCATACCATTTTAACAAAATATGACAATGATCACGGTTATTTTCTTTTTCAAGAGAAAAAATTGTATTTCACCTCTGGAAGTGTATCTCACTTCATTTGTCTGCCGTCGAAGGGTGACGTTGTTGACCTAAGTCAGGTAAGGAATTCAACGTCACTTCTTCGTGAGAGGTATTTTGGGAGAAAATCACAAATCAGGAGGCAGGAGCTGGAAAAAGTCATTGTTCAACTTCTAGACAATGAGGCATCAACACCAAGAGATGTGGTTTCTCTCTTGGTGGTGTATTTGTTTACAACAATTTTGTTCCCAAACACTGCTGGGAGTGTTCCTCTGCATCTGTTCAGGTACGCAGAATTAATATGGAAGTTGATATCTTATATAATCTTTTGAATTAATTCTAATATAGTATACCTCAACCTTTTTCAGGTACGCCGAGCGTCTTGAAGATTTGCCAAAATACAACTGGGGTGCAGCAGTTTATAACATGCTGCATACCCACATTGCGAATGCTGCCATATGGTGCAAACTTCAAGATATGTCAGATGTTGACATGACAGATGACGAACCAGAAAGCCAGACGCAGACATCAGCGAAGGAAAGTGGCTACCTGCCAGGCTGTTCACTGGCACTAATTGTAAGTTTTTTTACAAATATATAATTATAATTTTGATACAGGAATTTTATAGGATATATAGCACAAATTTACAGGATTCATGCATAGATTTTACAGTATTCACATTTGTTATGTACAGTGCTTTATAGAATATATTTTACAGTATTTATATGATGAGTTTACAGTGTGGGTGCAGTTTAGTACATGATGCAATTCATTGGATATATATCTTAATTTTACAGGATTCATACAGTAGGTTTACAGTATTCACATTGGTTATGTACAGTGCCTTATAGGATATATTTCACAGTTTTAGAGGATATATGCAACCATTTTACAGTATTTACATGATGAGTTTACAGTATGGTTGCAGTTTAGTTTCAGGATGCAATTCATAGGATATATAGTACAATTTTGCAGGATTCATATAGTAGGTTTACAGTATTCACATTGGTTATGTACAGTGCCTTATAGGATATATTTCACAGTTTTAGAGGATATGTGCAACCATTTTACAGTATTTACATGATGAGTTTACAGTATGGTTGCAGTTTAGTTTCAGGATGCAATTCATAGGATATATAGCTCAATTTTACATGATTCATACAGTAGGTTTATAGTATTCACATTGGTTATGTACAGTTCCTTATAGGATATATTTCACAGTTTTAGAGAATATATGCAACCATTTTACAGTATTTACATGATGAGTTTACAGTATGGTTGCAGTTTAGTTTCAGGATGCAATTCATAGGATATGTAAGAAGAAGCATTTAATTGATGTTTGTGTTTTTTGTGTATTGCAGATTATTATGCATGATTATGATGAACGAGCAGCGCTCAGGGCCATTCCGTAGCTGTTTACCCCTCAATTTGACACGATCAAATGGCTCTTCGTTCCGATATGTAAGAAGAAGCATTGCGTGCTTGTTGCTGTGGATGTTCCTAGTGTGAAGATTCACTACTACACCTCAGCTGGTGGAGAAAATGGATATCTGGAATACCACTGGCACACGATCAAATGGCTGAGAGAGTTCCTTGCCTGGAGGACTTGTGAGTGTTTTATTTAAAAAGTTTCAGTTAATTTACAAGTTTTATGCAATTAATTTACAGGATTATGACTTGAAGTGTGCCTGAAATTTAATGATCCTTTTTTTCTATCAGCTAACACGGCTTGGAAAGATCTTGACACTACTCGAGAGAATTGCCCTCAACAGGGAGAAGGTTCACAGGATTGCGCAATATTTGTGTTGCGCAATGTCTACAACCTGATAACCGATAACCCTATGAATTTCACGCAGGTAATTTTATTAACTTTAACATTTTATAGTATATGTGCAATTTATGTGTAATTTTACATGATAAATTTCACAGGATACAAATTATGTGCAACTGTACTGTACATGATTAGATTTAGTTTACAGCAGATGTGCAACTGTACAGGATACATATCACAATTTTACAGGATACATAGGACAATTTTACAGGTTACATAATTTAGACAGTTTTTACTGTGATTCACCTTGGTTACAGTATTCTTTTACTGTGATTCATTTTAGTTTATAGCATATGTGCAATTTTACAGTATAAATCTAACAATTTTACAGGATATATAGGACAATTTTATAGGATACATATAACAATTTTAGATTACAGCTTATGTGCAATTTTACATGATAAATTTCACAGGATACATCAACAATTTTGCAGGATACATATAATAATTTTGCAGTATGTTGCTTTGATTGTTTGCATCTGCTAATGGTTCATAACTCCAATATTTAACCTTGCTTATTTTTTTTTTGTTGCATGATGATATATCAAAAGAGCGTGTGGTTCTAGCGATGAAACTTCTCACTCATCCGAACAATGTGCACCAGAGGGTTATGAAGTGAAGAACACATGTTTTTTTGTTGAATTTTTCTGTGCTTGTGAACAGTATGATGTTACAATATGTTATAGTTTATGATTTTGAACAGTTTATTTTGTGATTAATATATGTCAGTTTTATAGTTTGCATCTGCTAATTTTACAGTATGTCAGTTTATTTTGTGATTAATATATGTCAGTTTTATATTTTGCTATTAACATATGTCAGTTTTATAGTTTGCATCTGCTAATTTTACAATATGTAAGCCTTATTTTACAGTATGTCAGTTTATTTTGTGATTAATATATGTCAGTTTTATATTTTGCTATTAACATATGTCAGTTTTATAGTTTACATCTGCTAATTTTGCAGTATGTAAGCCTTATTTTACATGATATAGATCGATATACAAATATTAATAATTGAAGAAAAAAGAGAAATACGAAAAAAATAAAATAAAAATTTAAAATTTAATATCGAAAAAAAAAATTTAATTTTGATACAAAAAAATTAATTTTGCACAATTTTAGGTTTGTTTTTGAAACCTTCTAGAAGCCGTCAGTTTTTCAAGTACAGCCGGAAGTACAGTGGCTTTGCAAGTTGCTAACTGTTTGCAACTAACTTGGGGACCACTTTCAACTAACTTCGATTGTTGGACTTTTAAACTTCTTATTATACATGATCTGTCGTTGAATTTACAGTATTGGTTGCAGAGTTTTACAGTATTCGCGCAAGGCAAATGACAGCTTTTTTTGGGATAATCCGGGGATAGAAGCTTGGGGACAATTAGTCGGATCCATATATTAAAGTGATTTCTCTGTGCACTCAAGATTGTAATTTGTTTACTGAATATAGCGTCTTATAACTATCATAAGAAGTATAATGAAAAAAATTGATAACAACAATTATTTATATAAAATTAACCAAGGTTGGTTTAATTTTATTTAAATAATTGTTGTTATCAATTTTTTCTTTATTCTTCTTATGATAGTTATAATTTTTATCAGAATTTTTCAAGTGTGCATCTAAATATTTAAGTACATTTTCTCTTAATTAACGTACGTTTGACTAGTAAAATTAGACTTAACTAATTAAATAATTTGTAAAATTAGACTTAAAATTGACTTGGTTATTCAATTTAAGAAGATATATTTTAAATATTGCCAACTTTAATACTTTCTTGAAATTTTATATTGTCTAATCAGGTTATGATGTCGATAGGAGCACCGAACTGGACAATCGAATCTGTGCTCCAAAGTGTAACGAGTTCTCGAGACACTGTTCTTCACCTGCTAGTTACTAACAGGCACAACGATCTAGCTCTGAAGGTTGTTCTAAGAGATAGGTCCCCCTTGGGAGCACAGAACATGATGTTAGAAACACCCCTGCATTGTGCTGCGAAGGTCGGAAACAATGAAATCATACGCAGACTCATTACTAGTTTTCCTTCCACTGTCAAGGTAGTACTCAGAAAGAAAAATGAAAAAGGAGACACAGCTTTGCACGTTGCTGCCAAACATGGCCATCAAGATGTTGCCCTCGAGCTGATGGTGTTCGATCCAGATGTCGCATACATAGTCAACAACAAAATGTTATCTCCGTTGAACATTGCTATAATTAAAGAAAATTTTGAGATGGTACGAAAAATGATAGATATTTACCCTACCCTGGCATGCACTCAATTTTCAAATGGAATGTTTCCAGTTCATTTAGCGGCACACATGGGCCAAAAAAAGATGGTAAAGCATTTCATAGAGAAATACCCTGATGATGCTAAGTTGTTGGATCCTCGTGGAAGAAATCTTTTACACATTGCCGCAGAGGAGGGCCGGAATGATAAATTTTGGGATATATTGAAAGAACAAGAACCCAGGGTGATAGAAATGTTAACAACAATGAATAATGCAACGGATTATGAAGGAAATTCATTGTTGCACGTTGCAGCCATGAAGGGACACTCTTCACTAATGGAAATTATCTGGGATAAAAACAAGGGTCAAGGTGGTAACAAAAACAATCAAGGATTAACCCCAATCAACCTTTTCGTGAGGCAACTGAGAGCAACTACTAAGGTATATTGTTTAAATTAACAAACAAGTCAGAAATTTATTTCCTGTTAATTTTACTTTCTTGTGCTGCTACCAACTACTGAACTACGAAGCATGCAAAATACATACTAGCTAATTAGTAATTAGGTGATACATAATAGCTTCAATATCAACAGCAATGCGATTGAATGCTCGTAGTATAGGCAAATTCTACATATACTTTTGATCTGAGTCATAAGAAAAATAATATATATTTTTGGATAAATTTGTCTGCAAATGGTACTGCCAAAATAATAAAACACGTCAATCTATGATATGTAACAAATTGATTTAGAAGTGACATGCTTTCAATCATAATTCATTTGAACTGTTGGTACTGGTTAGTTCTCTTGGTTAATATAAATATAATACTATAATACACACTTTTGTTGTCTCCTACAGGTTGATGATTCCCTTGCGAGTACTGTTGATCATGATAGGTTATCTGACAAGTGGTTTGACAATGTAAGGCGACTATCATTGCGAAATCAATGGGAGAGAACTCAAGTCATCGGATTGGGCTCCGTACTTATCATTACTGTAACATTTGCTGCCGCTTTCACAATGAGGTTATAAACAAAACGATGGTACACCAGTTCTAGAGAGGAGATACCTGTTCCAGGCCTTTATTGTGGCAAACACCTTGGCATTTATACAAGGATTCTTATGTTTATTACAGCTTTTTAGGAGAGCTGCAGAAAATCAACCTGGCCGCGCCCTCGTATTTGCAATAGATTTATTTATGTTGGCTGCGTGTAGTATGGTTGTGGCATTTGGATTGGGGTTGTATCTGACACTTGCATCAGATTGCAAGCCTATTGCCATCTTTGTCCTTTGTTACACTCTGCTTATTTGCCTCAGAAGCATGTATGTTAGATCCAATAATTTTTGTAATGGACTGGCAGCATATGTCGGGACATTACTGGTCATTTTTGGTCTGGCTAAACTGTCTTATCATTTTGGTCTGGCTAAACTGTAGCTCTTTGCATTTTCCTTGGTATTCTCTATCGATGTCTGTCTTGTTTGTACTAGAAAAATTAGTGTTAACAAATATCGTCCACCATTTTTATCTTAATGTTCTTTTATTTTATGACATTGTGGAACATTTTTGCGACGTGTTTGGTTGTTGCTTGGACTTTCTCATAATTGATTTTTTTTTCCCTTGGTGAAATTTTAAACTATTAGGACAGGACGAATATGATTTTGTCCTGAGTTTTACAGAAGCTTTTGTTAATTTACATTGGAAAACAAAATTTTTTTTGGAAGTAATTAATCATTGGAAACAATAGTTTGGTTAGTTATCAGTTATCACCAATATGCCGAAATTTTTATCCACAGCATAAAAAAAAATCAGAATAAAAAGCATACCTTCGTCACTACTACAAAAATGCTAATCATAAATGGCACATCATACACGTTTCTGAGAAATTTCAATATAAACAATGTTTAAAGGAAGGAGACACGTGCTCGAAAATGAGCTCAAACATACACCAGAGTGGTTGTCTTTGCATTACTCTTCTCAGGGCTCTGCCTATGGGGACGGAACAGTTCTTCCAGGTGTGATCTTTCTCCTCTCAAATAGGGAAGTAATAGTAAACTGTAACGGACATCATAGTGTGAATGAGCATCAGGTAGATAAAAATGTGAATGGGTCTCAAGTCTTTACTGTTACAGCTGTAACCGGCCATCCAATCCAGCCCAACTCTCTTTGTCTACGTGTTGGCACAATGCCAATTCCCTTGGCTTGTCTTTTCTCATCAGAGTCCAATTCCAATGACTACATGTTTTGCGCAGAACATTTCAATATTTGATATAAATTTTGCCCCCTATTTTCCTACGTATACTACTTCGTCGGGGTCTCATGCAAAGGGTCACTAGTTACACCGAAGTGATAGTAACTGACTTGAGTCTCCGAACACGTTACATGCCAATGATGTCATCAGATCACGCTGTGTCATGAGTTTGACCGTGTATAAATTATCATGGGATCGGGTTGGTGCTGTGTCAATGTTTGTTATAAAGGTGTCTGATCTGATAGAGCATGTCTGTGCTTACGCACTTCAAAGATCACGTAATTGTAAAATTGTGAATGTGAAATGCTATGTAATTGTGAAATTATATATACACTTCAAAGATCACATTTATGCACATAAGAAATTTTTCTAAGCAAGAAGTACAAAATAATTCGTAAGATTTTATGAGAAATATTTCTTTCGCAACAAATCTGACTATCGTTATGAGAGACATTTTTGGAACAAATAATAAACAAGCTCTGAAATGATTACATAACCAACAATAAAAGTTAGACAGCAATCTGACAACCGTACGGTCTTTTTCTACTGCACTCTTAATCAATATTAAAACATTTATATATTTTCCCAAATGACAATTATGAAAATATGAAAATAACAGCAACATATTTTCAAACATAAAGAACAGAAATATATTTGTTTCGCTGCTTAGAAAAGTCCGGTATATTTCTTTAAATAAGAAGATACGAATGCTGATTTTATTTTGTTTTAACAAGGATATTCTGATGGAGGAAATTTTGAAGCATGTGAGGATGCTGTACAAAAGTTCTGTTTTAAAATAGCTGTTATCATAAATAATCTGCGAAAGCGTGTTTAAAATAGCAATTTAGAATTTTGAAGTATAATTGTCATGCTAAGAGGTAAGGATTTCGAGTTATACCTAGATCCTTTTAACTTATTTTATTATTATTGTTTGTTTGTGGGTTTAATTGTTTCCTTCGTGTTGCACGTTGTTTGTGATGACTGTGATTTTCTTACGGGTAGCTTGCTTATCATTGTCGATTTGTTTGATTGATTTCTAGTTAAGTGTAGATAAATTACTAGGCTGGAGTTCAGTTTTGTATGGCATGATTATGTTTAGTTAGAATTAAATAATATGTGACATAATATGAAGGTACGTATTTGGCAAAAACATGAACATGAGTTTAATTTAAATGAACTATTTGCATGATATGAATGCATCACATTGCATATGATGAAACATTACCATATTTTCTGAAATTAATTAAGTTATAATTTGATTGGAAGCATTTGATAAACCATGAGTTATAGTGGAAATATGCATCGTATTTCTTAGTTGAATCAAATGGATGCATGAACATATATTTCTAGAACAACTTTCGAAACTGAAACATGCATCATTTTGAAAATAATGATTTATGATATGATATTGTTGTAGAGTGAATTGTGATGTCTCTAAAGAACCTTAGACGATTTCGTGATGGTAGGTAATCCGAGTTTCCGAGTCAACTCGGCCGATTCCGGCCAATTCATCCGATTCCAATTCCGATTTTGAGTTTCAGAACTATGTTCCTAGGCTAACCTTCTGCCTGACCTACTGTTTTCCATCGTGAATCGCCTCAATGTCACCACCTCCACCCGACTCGCCGCCTTGTGCACCTCGTGGGCCTCCACCTTGCGTCCCTGCCTCCTTCCTTCCCTCCAATCTGTCACGACCAATCCATCCCGTGGCTGCTACGCTGAGCTCGAAAGTCCGATACCAACCCCAACTACAGTGTCCTCACCTTTTATGATCTCATCACCGCCGTTATTTTATGTCCGGATCCCCATCCCTTAGCTCTGCGAACACCACTGGGTGGGCTCCTACAAGGGCTGGCTCATGACTCTCGACCCACAACTCCAGCTCCACCTAATCAAGCCTCTTACGGGTGCCCATGTTCTTCTCCTTTCAAAGGGCATAGAAAAGGAGCAGCCGAAAAAAGTAATTCTGTGGCATAATCCCAATAACACCAACGAATTACCAGCTTTTTGTCTGACCCAGCAGGGACGCTTAGCCTCTGCGAGGCTTGGAGATGAGAGTTGGACTTGGATGAATAATTACAGTGGCAAATATATGGATATCATTGTATATCAAGAGAAACTTTATGCTGTTTCATTGTGTGCTCTCTGTTACTGGAACCTCCAAAGCTCTTCTACTGACCTGGGGACAAAGCATCTCCTAGAGTGGAACAGTGAACTCATCATGCTGACGATGAACCATTATGAAAGGATTAGTTTGGAAATACACGCCCCAAATCTAGTATGATTGTATAAAGCACCTCTTGGAGATTATTCGTACTCGTTGAACAGTGTTAGCAGCTTAGATGATGATGCTTTGTTTTTCGGTGCCAATTGTTCCTTTGCTGTGTCGAGTTCTGGTCGTGATGTCATACAAGGGAATTTCATTTATTTTACCAATCAAATGTCGCGTTGCTTTCATGATTCTGAAACATTCCATCCAAACCATAATTTTGGAAGATTTGACTTGGGGAAAAGGACTTATTATAAGACATGTTGTCCACAAGATTACCAATGGATTTGCCCCCACCGATTTGGTTCTGGCCTTTCTAATTATGAAGACTTAAATAACAAGTAGTACTCTTCATTCATTGAGTTTAGTTTGTTCTTATTTTGTAGTTCTTTGTTTTAACTCTACATATCTCTCTGGTTAATTTGTCGTTTTCCCTTTTTTTTACAGAATATAATTATTTTTTTCATTTTGATGTGGAAGCTCTTATTAATTTGAATATCTGCTTTCCACAGGCATAAAACTGAATCTACACTTTTCATTATGACTGAATTGTATGTTATAAAACAATGTTGGATGTAATATAGTTTGAAGCAGCTGTTAGTTTTATTTTATTATGTGGCATATGTTATTACTGTGCACCAATTTCATTTAAAGAATGAACGAAAAGACATCTGAATTTTGATGGAAAAATTCAGATTGCTATTAATAATTATACTGGTCCCAAAGGTTGCCTCAGAATATATAAAAAGACCCCTTCTCTATTTGGACGGATGTAATTCCAAAAACGTTTTTCTGCCCACTTATTTTAAGGAATCAAATTCTGAAAACGTTTTCCTCCCTACTGATTTTTACAGGGATCTCATTTTTTTCTGAAACTGTTTTGTCCAATAAGTTTATAAAAAGGAGAAGTAAAGAAAACGCAAAAGGGTCTCCATCATCAGATCTGAGGAAAACAATTGAAGATTAGTATTAACGTTTCCTCCTAAAGATGTCTTCAATTCAGAACTGTAAGATTTAAATTCATTTGCTATTTTATTTTGGATTTACGGATTCTGAATTTCTTGTGTTTTTAATTGCAAAACACTTCATGATTTATTAAGTCTATCAGCACCATTATCTTTCTTCAATGAGAAGGTATGTTAATAATTCCTTAATTATAAGACAGCTGTGAACTTATTTGTTTCATTAAATATCACTGAATAGATAACGAACATACAAAAATAGGGAATATCAATTAACACGCGCGCTGCCTATTTTATGTTTATTCTTTGTTTCATGCATGATTTGCAAACTCAGGCTGAGTCAACCCGGTATCGGCCGTGTCTAGTCTGAGTTTCACCCGAGACTCGCGCCCATGCGATTTTTTCAGCAAAACTCGGTTGAAGAGTGTTTGACTCGGCCGAGTCATCTGATTTTCAGGCCGAGTCAAACCAAGTCTGGCTGAGTCAACCTGAGTCTGGCCTGAGTATTAGATAAAAACCAAGTACAGGATAAATCAGTAAGATAGCAACGAAATTTGAAAAGTTAGCCATTTTTTTTATGTACTCATGTAATAATACCAAATGTTCAAATCGGTGCTATCTGCTATGCCTATGCATTACATGCAGGCATTGAAAATACCGGCGGGCATTGTGAAACACATAGATCGAATGCGACGGAATTTCCTCTGGAAAGGTCAAAATGAATGCAAGGGTATCAATTGTTTGGTCAATTGGGTCAAAGTCTGTGCCCTGCGATCCAATGGGGGATTGGGGGTAATCGATCTAAATCGTCAGAATGAAGCGCTACTGACAAAATGGCTGTGGAACCTGGAGTCCAACCTGAATGGTCTGTGGGCAGCCACTTTGAATAGATTGCATCGCATCTCAGCGGCGGTGCACATCGAACGAGCCAGAGAAGCCTACTTCTTTCTCAAAGAACTGGTCAACCGGGTCCCGTTCTTCAGAGTATCGGTGGAGAGAACACCGGATCTCCAGTGGCGTTGGACCTCATCGGGAGCTTTCACGTGCGGTTCCGCTTACAAAATTATGCACCAAACCGGTATCCTGTCAACTTCGCACGAACAATTGTGGAAACTAAAAGTTCCCCCTAAAAGTTAGAATTTTTCTGTGGCTCCTGAGACGAAACAAAATTCTAACTCAGCAGGTTTTGATCAAGCGGGGCTGTGTGGTTCCGTTAGGGTGTAGCCTCTGTGACTCTTTGGACGTCGAAACAAGAGACCATTTACTATGGTCCTGCAGCTTTACAACAACTTTTGGCGGGGCTTGCTGGCGCATTATAACATGCCTCTACCGACAGGCTCATCAATTGTGAGGGTTTGGAAGCTATCATCTGCGGGTAGATCAGAAAGAGACAGCGCGCAAAGAAATCGGATATGGGCGGCGGGCTTGTGGACGATTTGGAGAGAAAGGAACAGGCGCATCTTCTCCAATCGGCGAAAAACAGTGCATATCCTGATTAATGATACAACGGTGGACATTTCAAATTGGTCTCAATGGGTGTAGACTAGGGGAAAATCACGCGGGGGCTTATTGTGCGCTGCTGGCGGCAATTTTTGCCAGTTAACCTTGTAAATATTTACTACTGTGAGGGCTTATAAAAGCCCATGTAATAAACCTTTTTAATTTTGTCCTAATATATATTCGTTGCCGGCTTTGCCGCCAACCTTCAAAAAATAATACCAAATGTTTCTAGCCAGTACTAATTCATACTGTCTTTTGCACAGACTGGGTTGCTAGAACCTGACTCGGTTGAAGGCACATAGGGGGATATACAAGAATGCAATATCTTATGCAACACTCAGAAGATCAACACAAAGTCTGAGTCTACTGTCTGGAACCTGTTACACAAGAAGATCTAGGGCTCCTACATGCGATAGGAATTTCAATGCATTATGAGTTCCATGGGGTTACTGTTAAAAATAGTTTACGAATTCAGAAAAATCTGCCTATATAATTTTTTTTTTCCAAATACCCATCCATAGCTCCCACCTAAATTAGAAAAATTATTCTTCTTTGCACTATATAGAAACTCTTATACCTCTCATCACTCTCCAATCGAGTAAGGAATTTAGGCATGTTTAGATTCACGATGTCGCTTGAAGATTCGTACTGAGGCATAACAAACTGTTCGGATCTAACCTGATGCGGTCAGGTGTCTGAGGGATCTGAATTACAGTGGAATCTATATATATTTGCATTTGTTGACAACGATATCGATTGATGTCTGTTAACAGCATGAGCCACAAGACTCCCTCCTCCTGGGCCAATACACCTGACCTACTGGTTTCTATCTCAGACCGCTTCGATGTCAGCACATCCATCCAACTCTCTGCCGTGTGCACCTCCTGGACCTCCACAATCCGCCCCTGCCTCCCTTCCTTCCCTCCACTCCGTCGCGATCAACCCATCCCGTGGATGCTTTGCTTTGCACGAAACTCCCATTCCAACCCCAACTGCAGTGTCCTCGCCTTTTATGATCTCAGCACCGCAGCCTATTTTTCTGTCCGGATCCCCATCCCCTCGCTCTGTGAACACCACTGGATGGGCTCCAACAATGGCTGGCTCGTGACCCTTGACCAGCAACTCCAGATTCACCTAATCAATCCTCTTACGGGGACCCATGTCCTTCTCCCCTCCAAAGGCATAGAAAATGAGCACCCCACAAATAAAGGGAACCGGTTTACCCTCTGAAAATTGCAGAATGTTTGTTTGCCAAATTAATTTAGGACTAGTTTGAAAAACTGTGCACTATGGACTATGGAGTGGTATTTGCCGATGTAATTCCCCACCTTTGGTTGTTTCTTGCTTGTTGGTCTTTGCACAAATCTTTCCTTATTTTATTAGAATATAGTATGCTATACAATACTCTCTATGCTTGGTTAAGAAAAAAAAAAAGATATTGATGATGGATAACTTAGGTAAAAGGGGGTGCCAGGGTAATCAGCATTGTGTTTTTATAATGATTTCGAAATTGTTAACCATCAATTTACTAGTCATGCTTGTCATAGATATGGAGTTGGATAGCAGCCCGTAATGATTTTATATTTAATTGTTCATCTGTTAAGGACATGTGGTATTTGGATGCTAATATATCCTTGAAAGATATACTATAAATTGAACTGATTTGGAGGTTTGTAATGTTAAATAGAATTATCTTTCAAGGTGGTATGGCTAAAAGTGTGCATACTTTAGGGGTTCAAATAATAGCAATTAATGGTTACTTTCTTGTGTAAAAACCAGAAAAATTAATTATTCCAAACTTATTATTTTGTTACCTTGTGATACAAAGGATATGCCAGGATAGATTTGGAGGTAGCAGAGGAAGAAACAATGTGTGGAACACGATTGAGGTGTACAACTGAAGATCTATTGATGTTGGCTATTGCATGAGATTCTGAGTTTTTGTTTTAGTGACTTTCTATGGTTGTAATAAGTAGGGTAAACTAAGAGTAAGGCTACGGTGCTTTGCAAAGTAAAACCCCCTCTTTACTTCGGGCTACTTTTTTGTATTTTGAAAATTCAAACAACCGATCCGAACCGTTCAACATGTTCTAAATATTGAAATGTGCTTGGAGACCAAATTTTACATTTTTTTTGAATTTTTTTACTATTTATTAAGCCACTTTGAAAATCGCTGATCCAGTGGTCCAGAAAATTTTACTGTTTTTTACTGTTCACCGTTGGATCAGCGATTTTCAATGTGGCTTAATAAATAGTAAAAAAATTCAAAAAAATGTAAAATTTGGTCTCCAAGCACATTTCAATGTTTAGAACATGTTGAACGGTTCGGATCGGTTGTTTGGATTTTCAAAATGCAAAAAGTAGCCCGAAGTAAAGAGAGGGTTTTACTTTGCAAAGCACCGTAGCCTTACTCGTAAACTAAATATAATATATATATGTTTGATCATTGGTTTTACTGGTCAAACAGATGAATCAACTTGTTTAATCGTGCATGATATTTTAAATAACAAAGAATATATTATGGATGCATAGCTGTAATCACTAGGAATTTAAAAAATGAAAATAAAAGAAATTAAATATATTATATGTTTCTTCGATAGAAAATACTAATATTTTAAAACTTTAATAGTACAATACAGTCATTAAATGTATCGTATCAATATATATGTTAAGCATAGTATACTAAAATGATAACTTTGAAATCCATTTTATAGGGAGAACATATTTAAGGTGTAATTAAATGACGTCTATCCATATGGGATCAAAAATCAGTGACTTCTTTTTTTTGGGTAGATAACGTTCATAATTTTTGTAACTAGAAATCCAACACATGCAGGAAATAAAATATAAATTACATCTTAATTGATAGGGAGATATTTCTTTGTTTTTTGTTTTTGTGTCTTGCAAATCCATAAAATCTATGTATGAATGAAAAAGATCTTTATTCGATTATAATGGCAAATTTTATGCACTTCCTTATTTGCTTCGTTTAATTTGCTTGAATCGTGTTTGTCAATTAAGAAAGATATGCCATTAATTATACAAAATCATAATAAATCAATAATGAACCGTAGCACAAGGCTTTCATTGACAGAATATCCTTCTCAATTGTGCAATATTATACATAACTATTTATATATAGAGGTTGGCTAATATCAAAACGTTTGTTCCGGAGCCGTGGTGCAACCAATTGATTTTCCAATTTTCAAAGTCCAAACGGTCGATCCAAACCGTTAGATGTGATCTCTATATTAAAATGTGCTTGGAGACCAAATTTTACATTTTTTGAATTTTTTTACTATTTATTAAGCCAGTTTTAAAATCGCTGATTTTAATAAACAATAAAAAAAGTTAGATCATTGAAAACAACAATTTTAAAACTGGCTTAATAAATAGTAAAAAAATGAAAAACCGAAGCGTTTGTTCCACGGCTCCGGAACAAACGTTTTGATGTTAGCCAACATATATATATATATATATATATATATATATATCTCTTATATTTTCTTAAAATAAACAAGTTAAAACTCAAATTAGCTGCTTTTACAATCACATTCCATTTCATGATTTGTAGCACAAGGTTTATACAAAACGTGAATTAATAGAGTAAACATGGTTTATAATTTATACAAGCAACTTTTATTAGGAAAGGAGGAAATTTTTTTTTTTATTTACATATATACTGATTAAATATGGATGTGTGCACGAATTTAATATATGCAGTTAATTGATTGGTAAATTAATGGAGTAAACCTGAGGTAGGAAGAGGGAGGGGGAAGAGGAAGATGACACATTTTCTTAATAATTTTAGAATGGGGTATTTTGTTTGAAAATTTTGAAAGGTAGAATAATTTGTCAAATTTCTCAAAGAATTTTTTTTTTTCTTAATAAGATCGAGTTAATTTCAACGAATATGTAATCATAAGGAAATATATCGGGTGGTATTTAGATATGAAATTTCACAACTATTACACAAAAAGAAACATCAATATTTTTATTTAATTTTCTATATCGGTTTAGGCCTTCAATAAATAAGTTGCTTTGAATATATCTCAGAATAGATAACGAATCTGCCTATATTTAAATTTTCAAATACCCATACAAAGCTCCCATCTAAATTGGAAAAATTAAAAAAAAAAAATTGTACTATATAACAAACATACAAAAATACGGAATATGAATTAACAGGTGCGCTGCCTATTTTTAATTTTCTGTTTCATTTACCCATATATAGCTCCCATGCACCCTAAATTTGAAAAATGACAAAAAAATATATTCTTCTTTGCATTGTATATAAACTCTTATATTATCAAAGGTCCATTTCCCATCCCTTTCCAATCGAGTTGGGTACAGAATTCGGGCCTGTTTAAATTCCTGCTGAGGCAGTCAGGTGTCTCAGGCATCTGAATTTCAACCCAATTCCATCTTTGCATATTTGCATTTGTTGACAAGGATATCGATCGATGTCTAGTGGTAACAGCATGAGCCGTCGGACTTCTTGCTCTTGGGCTAACCTTCTACCTGACGTACTGCTTTCCATCGTGGACGGCATTGATATCACCTCCTCCATCCGACTCTCCGCCGTGTGCACCTCCTGGGCCTCCACAATCCGCCCCTACCTCCCTTCCTTCCCTCCGATGCGTCATGACCCACCCGTCCCTTGGCTGCTCTTCTCTGCTAAGAACTCCAATATGAACATCAACCGCACTGACCTTACCTTTTACGATCTCAGCACCGACTCCTATTTTTCTATCTGGATCCCCATCCCTTCTCTCCGTGAACACCACTGGATGTGCTCCTATGAGGGCTGGCTTGTGACGCTTGATCGGCAACTCCAGCTCCACCTAATCAAGCCTCTTACGGGCGCCCATGTTCTTCTCCCCGACAAAGGCATAGAAAAAGAGCACCCCAAAAAGATAATTATGTGTCATAGTACCGACAACACCAATGAATTACTAATTTTTTGCTTGACCCACCAGGGATGCTTAGTCTCTGCGAAGCTTGGGGATGAGAGTTGGACTTGGAAGGCTAATTCCGACACAGCTTATCAGGATATCATTGTACATCAAGGGAAAGTTTATGCCATTTCAATGGATGTTTTATGTTACTGGAACATCCGAAGCTCTTCTACCAAAGGAAAGGTCATCGCCTATATCTTCACCGAGGAGTGGACAAATTACCTCCTACAGTGGAACAGTGAGCTCATCATGCTGAGTATAGAGAACGAACAAATGGTTAGTTTTGAAAATCATGCACCGAACGAAGTAGAATTGCTTAAACTTGCACCTAGAGATCGTGGCTGCTCGGCGAGCCGTGTTTTAAGCTTAGGGGATGATGATTTGTATTTCGGTGCCAATTGTTCCTACGCAGTGTCGAGTTCCGGTCATGATGATATACAAGGGAATTGCATTTATTTTACTAATCAAATGTCGCGTTGCTTTCATGATGCTGAACAATTTCATCCAAACCATAATTTTGGAAGATTTGATTTAGGAAAGCAGACTTTTTATAAGCCATGCTGTCCACAAGATTCACCTATGCATTTGCCTCCACCGATTTGGTTCTGGCCTTGCTAATTAGGAAGACTTAAAAAATAAGTAGTACTCTTCATTGATTGAGTTTAGTTCTCTGTTTAAATTCCCTATCTTTGACATATGTCCGGTCAATTTGTCTTTTCTTTTCTTTCTTCTTGTTTCTTTTAAGAAAAGACAATCTTTTTTAATTGTATTGTAAGCTCTTATTAATTAGTCACCATTCATAATTTACATTTTAACACTCTGTGGAATTGAGGAATATAACCAATTCGATCTGCTAGTTCTACACCATTACTGAATTTTATGTTATTTTATAAAAACAATGTTATGCATGTCTCATGGCATCTTAATTAAGGTCATTTTATGATTTCGACATCTGGAAATCATTTTCCCAGAAACTTGTTTCCGAGAAAAAGGGGCGCTAGAACTACACCCTTGAAAAAGTATATGGTAGGAATTCCGAACAGAACTACAAAGAACTAAAAAACCTGTTGCGGAAATAACATAAGGTGTAAAAATATAAAAGCATGTTTTAACTGAATTTGGTTTTGCAAGAGTAATGGTAAACAATGGAAATGAAGATCTAATGACCCGTCTCTTTTGCATATTCATTTGGTGAGTGTGTGTGGGGTGGGGGTGTAACTGTTTCTGTTTTTATAAATTTGTTGAAGTTGAAATGCAAATAAGCATATTCAAACTACTGATCTTATTCTTCTATGTGATACAACCAAAGACAAAAAATATTACAAACACAAAATCATTAAAAGTGAACCACAACACTTGGAACATCAGAGTTAGACGCAGAATCCGAACCAGAAGTAGAACTAGGTGGCACTCTACCCTCAGCTGCATCAATCTCTTGGATCTCAGTCATCATTTGAAGATGTTCTTCTAAATCAGATCCTTCTAAACCAAGAGAAGGATGCTCTTTCTCTAATTCGGAGTTTCCCTTTCCAGGATATCTGAGTCTGACAAAACTATTAAATTGCCTGCATGGGCCAAGTTAGAGGTATCAAAATGTAAAACCAAAATTAATTTAAAAAAAAGAATTGTCTGATCTAGCTTTGCACCAATAGGAAGTTAATGCTACAATAGCAGATCCTATTTGTTGGACTGGTTCGGAGCTAACATCATTAAAAACAAGCTTTGTTTCTTTCTAACCAAACTATCTAAAGCGTAGCAGCTCTAATGAGTTCAATTAGTAACTGATTCATTTGTGTGGTGGCTTTGATGCATGATTAATCAGCATCGACCGTGTGCTTAATTTATAAGTGAGTTATAATCTAAATACATAATCAATTATGGAAGTGCTCATGAGCTTAACCAAGACCAAATTATATGACTCTTTTCGTCATGAAAGTAATCCAAGAAACACTTAATTCACTTAATGTGGAGCTTGAAGTTTTACATGATTCTTCTTGTCAATTTTATTTTGTTGGACCTTCTCGAAAGGAAAAGATAAGATAGCTTATACAATTCAAAAGTAACCCATTATAAATTTTGTTAAAGATAGAAATATTAGCTGTATTGATTTAGGAATTAGCTGTGTGAATATTTGTATTAATTACTTTCCTAATTTTATCATTAGCCTTTTATTATATATGTATGTAAACGCTGATTAGTTGAATATACAGAAATTACAATCTTCCCAATACACTTACATGGTATCAGAGCCCTAGTCAGCTAGGGTTTCGTCAGATCCACATCAGTCGCCGATCCGTTCCGCTCTGCTCCGCCCGCCCTCCGATCCACAGCAGTCGTCAGATCCACAGCAGTCGCCGATCCTCAGCGCTGCCCTCTGCTCCGCCCGTGCTGCTCGCCGATCCGTTTCGCTCTGCTCCGTGCTGCACGCCGCTCGCTCCGCTCCGCACAGCCCATCGTCAGGAGGAGTCTCTCTCGGTACCGACCCCTCTCTCTGTCTTCCTTCGGCTCTCTTTCTGTCTTTCTGTCTTTCTCTCTTTCTTTCTTCGGGAGAAGGAAGGAGAAGGAAAGAGTTCGGATCCTCTAGTTTAGAGAGTTCGGATCTCTTGTTTTCTCTCTAAACAACCGGCCACTGTTTTCTCTCTGAAATTTTTTAATGGATAAACAACCTACCTCTCAAATTGCACCTATGGTTCCACAATCGATAACCATTCAGCAACTGAAAATTCCTGTTAACCTCTCTAGCTCCAACTGGGAACAATGGTCCACATTTGTTGTGACTGGGTTAGATTCGCTTCGAAAGGGAAAATATCTGACGGAAGAATCACAAGCTACCGAAGACTGGAAAGCTGAGGATAGCTCTATTCGCATGATTCTGTGGAATGCGATGGAGCCCGATATTTTGTCCACTGTACACACCTTTAAGACCACTAAGAAAATGTGGGATCATCTCCAATCCACATATTCTAAAAGAACCAGCATGGCACACGCATACACAGTTTCTCAGGCACATGCACGGTGTGAACAGGGTGATGCAACTCTTACCGAGTACTTCACCAAATTCAAGAAATTATCTGATGAGATGAGTGATTTATTTCCCTTCGGTGCGGATTCAGCCACAGTATGGGAGCAGCTGAATACACTCACATTTATTGGAGGTATGTCATCCAAATACTCCTCAGCACGACCGATCCTTCTTGGTCAGACAACTATACCATCGTTGTCTGCTACCTATCATCTTCTGCGGGAAATGTTTCCATCTGATGGGATTGGTTCGTCACCTATTACTGAAAACTCAGCATTAGTGGCAAACTCTTACAAAGGTAAGAGCACAGGTCAGTCATTTGTGAAAGGAGGAAAAGGATCTGAGGGCACTTCTAATTCGAGTAACAATAAGAATGTGCAGTGCCGCTATTGCAAGGAGTGGGTCACATGAAGTGGGACTGCCCAAAGGGCCCAAAAGGTTCACCACACCCTCCTCGTGCTCAGGTGGCCACTGTCGATCAATCACCCAGCGAATGCACCAATTCGAGTGAAATTGCTACACTTGTTCAGCGACTCGAGCAGCTAGGCTTCTCTCGTGCCGACATAACCTCTCAGCCACAGACTCCGAGGGCTACTTTAGCTCACCCAGGTATGACTTCTAACTGCTTTATAGCATCAAAATCATCATGGATTGTTGATTCAGGCGCTACTGACCACATGACTGGTAACAAAAGTATACTGTCAGGCCTTGCCACTACCTCACAACCACCTGTCCAAATAGCCAATGGCTCTACCTGCAATATAGAAGGAATTGGATCCACCCAAATTTCACAAAACATGCCCTTATCATCTGTCTTATATGTTCCTTCCTTTCCTGAGAACCTTATGTCTGTAAGCAAAATAACAGAACAGTTATATTGCTCCGTTACCTTCACCCCAACTAAATGCACCTTTCAGGAACTGGGGACGAACAGGTTGATTGGCACTGCATATAAGGACAAAGGTCTGTATTGCATGGATAGCTCACCTCAACGAGTGGCATACCTGAGTACTAGTAGTGCTAAGGAGGTTCATTATCAGTTGGGGCATCCATCTCTCCAGGTGTTGAAGAAGATACGTCCTGAATTTCAGTCTATTTCAGAATTAGTTTGTGAGTCTTGTATCCAGGGAAAGCATGTCCGTGCTTCCCATCCACCTAGAGTCATTAATCGGTCTAACAGTATCTTTGCTTTAGTGCATTTTGATGTATGGGGTCCTTGTCCAGTTACATCTGTATCAGATTTTCGATATTTTGTTACTTTTGTGGATGATTTCTCTCGTGCAACTTGGATCTTTGTTATTAAATCTAGACAAGAAATTTTTGCAAAATTTTCAGCTTTTTGTTCTTTTGTGAAAACTCAGTTCGATACCACTGTTAAAACTCTTCGAAGTGACAATGCCAAAGAATATTTTACAAATGAATTTGTGCAATATACGACTGATAATGGTATCATCCATGAATCATCATGTGCTTATACACCTCAACAAAATGGAGTGGCTGAACGAAAGAATAGACACATACTTGAGGTGGCTCGCACTATGATGATACATAGACATGTCCCTCATCGTTTATGGGCCGATGCAGTTCTAACCGCATGTTATCTAATAAACCGTATGCCATCCTCTGTACTTGATGGTGCAATACCCTATAATGTCCTATTTCCATCTGCACCTTTATTTCCTGTTTCACCCAAGATCTTTGGTTGCGTCTGTTATGTGTATGATAATAGACCAGGTCGTACGAAACTTGATCCCAAGTCCCTACGATGTATTTTTGTAGGCTATTCTATCACTCAAAAAGGTTATCGATGTTATAGCCCCACTATTAGAAGGTACTTTGTTTCATCTGATGTTGTCTTTATGGAGTCTGTACCGTATTCCTTAAATTCTGAATCTGATCCATTATCTACATTTAGTAATTCTCCACCTATCATGACTATTCTGAAATATCCTGATGTTCACATCGGCTCTTCTTCAATCCTTGAGAGTGGCGTGCCACCGACACCTCCTGCGCCTCCTATTACTCAGGTATATACTCGAAGGGGTAAGAATCTCCCTGTTAGTACTAACTCTGTTCAGACTATGCAAGATCATGAGACTTGTACATCCCCTGTTGAACCTGACGCAACCACTGAATCCCCACAATCTCCTACACAAGCACCTAGTCCACATATTCCTGCTCCAATCCCACCACCTCAAATCTCCCATCTTGACCTTCCCATTGCCCTCCGTAAAGGCCCACGTAAATGCCCCAGTACCAGATATCCTCTTGACCGCTTCTGTTCCTACGCATCCCTATCCACAGATCACCGTGCCTTTACTACTAGCCTTGACAGTTACTCTGTTCCTAAGAATGTGCCAGAGGCTCTGCAAAATCTGGGGTGGTTTAGTGCTATGCAGGAGGAAATGTCAGCTCTGTGGAAAAATGAAACATGGGATCTTTGTCCTCTCCCTCCTAGTTAAAAGGCAGTCAGTTGCAAGTGGGTCTTCACGATCAAGGTTCATCCTGATGGATCACTACACCGACTCAAAGCTCGATTGGTTGCAAAAGGGTACTCTCAGGCCTATGGCATTGATTATGATGAGACATTTTCTCCCGTTGCTAAGATGGCCTCTATTCGCATCTGCATGTCTCTAGCTGCTATTCGCCGCTGGCTGCTGCACCTATTAGATGTCAAGAATGCATTTCTCAATGGCATTCTTGAGGAGGAGGTTTATATGACTTAGCCACCTGGATTTGTTGTTCAGGAGGAGGCTTCTAAAGTCTGCCGTTTGCGAAAGTCTCTATATGGTCTGAAACAATCTCCCCGAGCTTGGTTTGGGCGTCTCTCCCAAGCACTTGGTCAGTTTGGCATGACCAGGAGTACTAATGATCACTCAGTCTTTTATAAACACTTAAAGGAGAAGACCATCATCCTAGTTGCATATGTCGATGATCTGATTATCACTGGTGATGATGTCGAAGGGATCTCGGCATTGAAGAAGTTTTTGAGCGAGCAATTTCAGATTACAGATCTTGGTAAACTCAAGTACTTTCTTGGCATTGAGGTATCACGGTCTCCTGGTAAGATCCTTATTTGTCAAAGAAAGTATGTTCTTGATATGCTTTCAGAATGCGGGTTGCTTGGATGCAAACCCGTTGACTCACCGATGGTCCCTGAGACCAAGCTCATGCCTAATGACGGAGCACCCTTACATGATCCTGAGAAATATAGGAGATTGGTCGGGAAGCTAAATTATCTAACAGTTACTCGACCAGACATTGCTTATCCAGTGAGTGTAGTGAGCCAATTCATGTCAGCCCCGCATACTACACACTGGGACGCAGCTATTCGGATCCTTAGATACCTTAAGGGATCTCCAGGTAAAGGACTCGTATATTCTGATCAGGGACATAGTAGGATCGCAGCGTTCACTGATGCTAATTGGGCATGTTGTCCTACTAGTCGAAGGTCCACTACTGGATATTGTGTCTTCTTTGGTGGTAACCTTATATCCTGGAAGAGTAAGAAGCAGACAGTTATATCTCGATCCAGTGCGGAGTCAGAATACCGCGCAATGGCAAACACATCCTGTGAGCTAGTTTGGACGAAGCGTTTACTCAGCGAACTAGGTGTTCGCCATGATGGTTTGATCAGGCTACACTGTGACAATCAAGCCGCCATGCATATCGCCAAGAATCAGGTCTTCCATGAGGGAACCAAGCACATTGAGGTGGATTGTCATCTGATTCGAGATCTTGTCATAGGAACATCTTCTTGTCTCCCATGTATTCAACTCATTCACGTTCGGACAGATCTTCAGCTCGCTGATATTCTAACCAAGCCTCTTCGCAAAGCTCCAATTAATAATATATGTAACAAGTTGGGCATGTTAGACATATACGCACCAACTTGAGGAGGAGTGTTAAAGATAGAAATATTAGCTGTATTGATTTAGGATTAGCTGTGTGAATATTTGTATTAATTACTTTCCTAATCTTATCATTAGTCTTTTATTATATATGTATGTAACATTGATTAGTTGAATATACAGAAATTACAATCTTCCCAATACACTTACAAATTTTAAATTAGTTTTAATAGTATGACAATAAATGCCACCGAAAATGTTTGTGTTGCTCTCCTTCCTAGTTCCTAATTGTCCAAAGCAAGGCCAGTTGCTGTGTGCCCATATGTGTCCAGAAAACAAGCTTTTTAAAAAGTTATATTTAACGGTGAATGTCATTTTAGAATTTAGTCGGCTTAATCCAACGGTACTCATCATCATTTAGTGACTAGTAATCTTTAGATAATTTTAACGTCAAGAGTATTAAAAAATGATTAATTGATTTAATCACAAGTTTAATGACTTTATTTTTTTACTTCTGATAAAATACTTTATGCTATGACAAGTGTTTTATAGTTTTATAAAAAAATGTTAAGTGTTTTATAGTTAAGGGACCATATGGCATGAGATGTCGGACACTGTGACAAAACTAGCTAGAAAATTAAAATTAAAAATGTTCAATAAGTAGTTACTGCAATATAATTTTAACTTCTAGACTAGAAGTTATAACTAGTAAAACTTATAAAATATATTGGTCAAAATTATTGATTTTAATTTATAGGAGTGGCTTGGTTATCTCTTACTTCATTTTTAGATCCTTAGTTGGGAATGCGAGGAAAAGGTGAGAAACGTATAATTTTAATACTTTCAAGTTAAATTAACATGTTGTATGTAAAATTGGAATCAGACATAATGAAGAATCTTTTTTCTTTGTAAAGAGTAGGATCCAAAGCTCTATTAACCGCAATAGATTACATTGTTGATTAGAATTTTGTGGTTTAATCCTATGTTTTGTGTACAGAAAACAAGAAGAAAAAGAAAAGAGAAAAAAATTACAAAGGAACGTTTTCTACTTTGGGAAAATTTCAGAGTCTGATTAAGACAAATTGACGTTTTCTAATGAAACCATTGGGCTTAATTGTTATCTTATAATTTTATTTTTTATCCCCATGCCAGCTGATCCAATTCTTACACTCTGCTACATTGAGGTATGTACAGCACAGATCAGATGGTAGCTACATCCATTTGAGATTTGTAAATAAAACTGACAATATGAATTTACTGTTAAAACCGTTGTACAGAATAAGAACTCTACCTGGCCCCTCTGTTTCTGTCTTTGAGGATATACCTAATATAGGCATTTGTTAACTTGTTATCAGTATAAAAAACAGTGATTTAAAATTACTTCTGAAAACGTCAAATATTAGTAAATTCTGTGACATAATCAAGATGAACAGCAAGCTGAGCATTACCGTTGCATGCATTCCTTCTCCTATGTAATATCTTTTGTATGACACAAGGTAATCTTCGTTCTAGAAATAATTGAACTATTCTGATTTTATGGTCATGTTATTTTGTATGTAAGGATTTGGCTTACTAGGTCCTTTACCAAGTATCCTGCTTTAATCTTCAAGATGAAATTTTATGGTGCATTCTGTTGTCAGAAATATAATTCTGGAGAATTCAAACTTTTTAATTAATGTGTGTGTTATCATTTTATTTTTGTTAATGCAATTACTTGTATTAAATAATGCCTATTTTATAACTAACTTTATCCGGCTTGTTTAATAAAATACAATTTATAATCTCCCATTATAAGTCAAAATTTTGGTGTACAAAGCATTAAATATAATACATACACTCGTGTACAATTATCGAAAACCAATATAACATATATAGATGTACCAAAAAAAAAAATCTTCTCTTGTATCTCAATGCTTGAACTGATGTATGATATATAACCTCATTTTTTTTTTCTATTTGTTATGAGTTGATAGGTCAGGGGATCCCGATAAAGGGAGAGATAAGCGGTAGTAAGATCTTCAACCCGGAGATTTGCATTCGTGATGCATGTGGCGATGTTAGTAATCCCCATATATGTTACTGCTGCGTGGGACATAAAAGCAGATCTTGCTACCAGAATCAGAAAGACTGCTGGTCTCAATGCCAGTAAAAATATATTTCTACTCCAGTCTCTGACAGGTGACAATTAATGGCCATATATGTATTATCATCAATTAGTAACTGATTCATTTGTGTGGTGGCTTTGATGCATGATTAATCAGCATCAACCGTGTGCTTAATTTATATCTGAGTTGTAATCTAAAGTGTAAGAGTCGATTGATAATCAATTATGAAAGTGCTCATGAGCTTAACCAAGACCTAATTATATGACTCTTTTCGTCATGAAAGTAATCCAAGAAACGCTTAATTCACTTAATGTGGAGCTTGAATTTTTACATGATTCTTCTTGTCGGTTTTGTGTATTTTTTTGGACCCTCTCGAAAGGAAAAGCTTATACAATTCAAAAGTATTTGAATACAATTGAAAAGTATTGAAGCCAAACATTAATCTGTTGGAAGTTGGACAGACATACACTACTACAAAAACGTTAACCATACAATGATGTATCATACAAAAATGCGAGAAAATTTCAAATAAACAGTGTGTAAAGGAAGGAGGCGGTCGTGGTAAAATTAGCTCAATCATAAACACACGGTCTTTTAAAATGCAACCGTCTAAGAAAGTCACCTATTTTTGTACACATTTTATTAATAAGAAACCAAGTATGATCTTGTCCTATCATACACAGTTTTACGGAACAAACCGTGTATGAATATATTAAATCTCCAAATATGGTTTTGTATTTAATAACCATTTACGATTCGATCGCGCTCTCCAAAACCAAACCCTATTCAAAAATTAATTTCATAAAGGTATGCCCCCTTGCTATGCGAGTGCGCCTCTTCACCTGTTAAAAATAATAACGGCTATAATTTAAAATTGTAAATAACGGCTAGTTAGAATTAATAGACTAGGAGTTAGTAGTTAGTGGTTGGTAGTTGTAATTAATAGTATAACGGCTAGTTTTGTTGTTCTTCTTTATAAATAGAGATATATGTAAAATCTGAAATTAAGATTGCAATAATAAGTTGTTTTCTTACATCTTTTCTCTCTTACAAAAATTAACATGGTAGATTTTACATATATCTCTATTTATAACGGCTCAGGAGAAGAATGACACCGTATGTGGAGACGAGCGACAAACCAAACCTGAATACATTTCACCACCACCCTACAAGCCACCTCTGCCATTCCCTCCAAGGCCTGCCAAGCACAAGGTAGAACAGCAACTCGCGAGATTCAATGAGACACTCAAGCAATTACATGTCACAATCCCCTTCACTGAAGCAATTGCAAGCATACTCTCGTATGCTAAAATTCTGAAGGAGGATCTTTCAAATCAAAGTAGACTCCAAGAACTCTCAACAGTTCCCTCAATCTGGAATGCAGTGCACTCGTGCAAAGCAAATTACCGATAAAGTTGAAAGATCCGGGAAGCTTCTCAATACCATGCACCATTGGCACAACCGATTTTAAAAGAGCTTTATGTGATCTGGGAGCAAGTGTGAGTCTGATGCCTAAAATAGTATTTGACAGATTGGAATGTGGAGACCTATCACCAACACGGATCTCATTGCAACTGGCTGACCGATCAATTCGATATCCTGAGGGAATGTTGCGTGATATCCCAATCAAAGTCGGTAAATTTTGGATACCCGCAGATTTTGTGGTAATTAATATGGAAGAAGATGAGCATATTCCGATCATCCTTGGAAGGCCATTCCTCGCCACATGTGGGGCAATGATCGATGTTAGAAATGGAAAAATCTCACTTAATGTTGGCGAGAACAAAATGATCTTCAGCATGAATGAGGTTAAAGTCCCTCCTGACATAAATCTTGTCTACAATTTGGAACAATGGACGAGGATGGCAATGATGAATTGCGAATGAATGAATTTGGAAACATTAAAGAAATGGCACGCGAAGAAGAAGTGGAAAGACTGTTTATTGTACAAGACAACAGTCAGGTCCATCCAACCTCCGTGACAACACAAACCGATGATCTGAACAGAAGTCCTAATATCGCAACCCATAGGAATTATTCTCTCTTAGCCATAGCACTAATCAGAAACCTACGCGAAGAACTCGATGCAATTTCTCAAAGACTGGACGAGGTTGAAGCAGTACTCGGTGTGAGTCTAGCATTCGACCCCGGACCTCAAATACCAACCGACTTCTTCGAAAGGAACAGTGATGATGAAACCACAGAAGACGCTGAAGGCAAACCACCCGACAAGCAACCCGCTTGCGTTGACGGGAGGGTATCTGGAAGGAACTAATGCAAAACAAAGTCAAGCTAACGACTTAAAACAAGCGCTTCTTGGGAGGCAACCCAAGGCCATTTTTATATTTTCGTATAATTAATTACTTTCAATTTAATCAGGACTTAAACAAAGAAACAACTCATACCCACCTTTTTCCTATGATCAGGTAGGCATACCGGAAGAAAGGCTCGATTAAACGGCACCCCGGAAGATGGAAAATATTCTCTGGTACGACCTGTATTGGCTGGTACAGATCTTACCAATGGATACGAGAAAAAATAGAGTAAGAAGCAGGAATCAAGTGGTAAATACGGACCGTATTGGCTGATACGGCCGTATTCAAAGGAGTTAAGACGACGATTATTGGGTTTAAACTTAACGGTCTTAATACGGACCGTAATAAAAGCCAATTCGGGAAATCCAAACCCGTTAAGAAGAGACGTTTGAAATCCCGCGCGATTCACGTCTCCTAAACCATTAACCGTTTCGTCTAACCCTTCAAACCCCTTCTATTCCCCCTTCTCTCTACTCTCTTCCCCTCTATCTCTTCTCTTCCCCTCTCTTCCATTTGTGCCAAGAACCGAGCCTCCTCCCTTGCCGCCAACCTCCATCGCCGAACTCGCCTTCATTCACCATTGAAGTCGCCGCTTGCTCCTCTCCGCGCCTCAACCAATACGGCCGTATCGGGTCCGTATCCGACGGCTACTCAAATCTACTCCTCCAAATTTTCGGTTTTCTAAACCCCTTTTCAATTTTAAAGTCTAATTTCATTTTTTTACATTTGCCTTAATTTAGTTTCTCTGTTACATTAGTCTAGAACTTAGTTTACTCTCTGCAAAAATCACAAAAATCATAAAAAAATTAGATTTCTGCCAAAATCCCGATTTTACCAGTTTAATACGGCCCGTATCGAACCAATACGGTCCGTAATCGTTTACCAGAACCAGTCCAAAACTTAGCAATTTTTCCTTAAACCCTTTTAATACGGTCCGTATTGCCCAATACGGTCCGTAACTAGTCCGGTACTTGGCTAAATTCACCAACCAACCAGTCCGTATCCAGACCGTATTGACCAATACGGTCCGTAACAGAGGTGTTTAAATTAAACAAATGGCTCCAAAAATGAAAAATATTTTAGGGGCAGTTACAAGGAATGCCAAGAAAGTCCTCGGAAGTGCCGGCCCGAGCAATTCGCCCCAGAGTTCCTCTAGCCGATCCTCCCGGTCCTCAAGTTCACAACCGCAATCCTCCGACCATTCATCCTCTCGCACCAACACTCAGGAGTCCGTAAGAGACACGCCGGTCTCAGATGCGGACTATAACCCAGAGGAGTTCAACCCTCAGGATTTCGATGTCGAGAGGGAAGACTCCGACGAGTCTATGGAGGAAGCCCGGCCAACCGAGTACCAACCAATCTTCTAACACCCCCTAGTCACATCCAATTACGAGAAGATGAAATTGAGGGAGGTCATATACCACAAATCCATCGACATAGACACACTCGAGCGACTAGGCCTCCTTGCGCAAACCGAACAACTCGCAAACCGCATCCAACTCTGGAAATTCCTCAACCTAATCAAAGGAGTTAAAATTTACAAAGTCCTCACGAGAGAGTTCCTTGTGACATTCAGATACGAAGAAAACTCCATCTCCTTCCAGATGCTTGGCGAGCGCTACACACTCTCCATGAGTGATTTCTGTGCCATCTTCGACCTCATCGATAGCGGCACTTTCGATTCTCCCGACTGCCGTGAGTTTTGGTACAGCATCACAGAAGATAACCAGAATTCAACTCGACCGGCAAGTAGAATCATTAACCCACAAATCCGCTTCTTGCAAGTCATTCTCGCCAATTCCATTTTCGCAAGAGGCGAGAGTTCGTCCAAGGTAACACTATCCGAGCTCTATCTCCTCAAATGCATGATCGAGCCAACACCGGTGCGACCTCACCTTGGCCATCTCCTTTGCAAACAAATCCGTGAGGTCACCCTTGCCAAAAAAGATAAAGGCAAGATCTCCATTGGGTTCGTAGCCACGATCTTAGCCAACCACCTCGATCTCCCGATCAATCATCTCAAAGAGGCGAGCGGGCTCCCACAAATTGACATACCATGCCTCCAAGCCATGAAAATTGTCACCGGCCACTACCCAGGTCCCTACTTCTATAAATCACCAAAGGGAACCTTGCAATTCCCTTTCAGACATTTCAATCTCCGCAGTAGGGCCTCTTGGAAGATGGCACGCCACGCAAGCCCCGATTATGAGCCACCTCAAGATTACATTGATGTAATCGAGAGCCAAGCCGCAGCGCAAAATCAGGCTAACATTGCTCGGCAGCAGAGAGAATGGGAGGCAGACACATCGGCCGCGAGAGCCGAGCCTTCAGGGGCGGCACCATCTGATGCCCCTTCAGCAGAGCTTGACCAGTTCATCCAAATGGTAAATTGGATGGACTCTAACCTCAACGAGCTTACATTGACCACGGGAGAGACCACCCAACAAATGGAACACAACAGCTCAACCGTTCAGCAAGAGGTTAATGAAATCAGAAATAGCATGGAAGAGGTCCGGAGGAGTGTAGACGAGAGTAGGCGCGAGATCCAGCAGACGCGCTACATGGCACAGCAGTACTATCAGTATGCTCTCGACTCCGGATTCGAGTACCAGCCGCCACCGTACGGACTCTTCGACCCGTCATTCTACGAGGAGATCCAGCATCCGCCACCTCCACCACCTCAGGATTGAGGTGCAGTGAGTTGTATCTTTCCCTGGTCTTTTTACTTTTTTACTTCCTTTATTTTTATCTCTCGAGCATTGGGGACAATGCTCAATTTTATTCGGGGGGTAGGAGGTAATTTGACCATGTATCTTTAAAATTTTTTTAGATGCTAGTAGTTTTACTCAATTTTTGACTAGGGTTGGAGGCTTTACCGAAAATCATAGAATGATTAAGTTGAGCTTTTTAGCTAGCTTGCAATTTTATTTTACATTAGGAGTAGGATAATCAAATAGGAATTGTTTTAAAATTTTAATTAGGCTAAGGTTTAGATAATTGACCATGATACCAAAAATTTAGAATTTTAATTACTTGTGATTTCAAAGTGAACAATTAATTGCTAACCATGAGAGTTGATCAAAAATTGCAAAACCTAGAATTTTTATTTTGAGTAATTTATTTTTGCAAAGTCTTTTAAATTTGATAGTGTTTTAGAATACCCATTTATTATAGATAGACCCCTAGCGAAACTATGCAATAATTTCTTGTATGAATGAATACTTGAAATTGTGTGTAATCATGGTGCTTGTGACACAAAAATATGTTATTTTATTTTTCAGAAAAATAGAAAAATACAAAAAAAATCGAAAAAGAGAAAAACCCAAAAAAATAGAAAAATATAGAAAAAGAAAAAAATAGAATAAAAGATGGAGGATAAAAAGAGTACGGGTGCCTACGCAAGACTGGTTACCAATAGGCTCGAGAAAACCTCCCAAATTTTAAATTTTTGTACATATTTAAATTTTCGAAAAATAGTCACAAGTACCAACACACTTAGTTGTCATACTTTGCTCCAATCAATTGGGAAGGAAAATCAAAATTTATATCATTAGAATTCCTATTGATTGGAAGGGATCCATTTATAATCGAAGGGGAAATTAATACTCTCAATTTTAAGGATATTTGTGAATTAGATTGTTCAATAATAATTTTTCTAGGGTTAGCACAATGAGATCAATCATGGGGTGAATAAATTGTTCAAGGGAGAGATCATTAATATTTTAGAGTTCTAAATTTTTATTGTCATGCCAATTGTACCAAACCAAAGTTCTAATTGAATTTTAAACAAGTCCTTGAGATTGTATGGTTTAACCTAGACCGGATCTTTGACCAGCTGGGGTGTCGTTGCTTGAGGACAATCAACAATTCAAGTTGGGAGGCGTGATCAGAGTCAAAATGATGATGATTTACGTAGGGTTTTGGCTTAGGTTTCGCATATTTTCTTACACTTATGTTCAATTATTTAGAGAAAAAGGCTACTGTCACTCTTCTTTATGTTTTATTGTAGAAAACAGGTTTTGGGACAATTTCACATCAAAAGGAGCTAGAATCAGGTCAATCGGATCAGCGATGCTTTCAACTAAGTCTTGGTTACGGCCCGTATTGGCTAATACGGACCAGGCATAGCACAGACTCAGAAGATGGCGCAGGAAGTTACAACCATAACTGCCAAGGTCCCATTACGAACCGTATTCAATTGATACGGTCCGTAACCGAAGGCGCCTCTTGGAAAATAACTGCCGACAGCTGTTTCCAGATTGATTCCTTGGCTCCCAATCAACCCCCAGACGTCCCTACACTCCTATAAAAGGCCCCTGGACAGAAGTAATAGATATCTTTGTAATTAGGGTTAGATTTGATTAAAGAGAGAAGAGATGAGTGATTGTAACCATGCCGTTCCGCGGCTAAGTTCCTTTTCTTAGGGCTAGGCAGTAAACCTTGTTACTCTTGATGTTTTGATATATATATTTCTGTTGATTATGATTCCTTGTTGTTGTATCGAATATGCTTTTGTGATTTATTATCTCTTCATCTAATTTCAATGATCTAGTTTGAGTACATTAAAGTAGTGACAGTGTTTTAATGACTCGAAAGAACTATTTGGATGAGTTAGCCTTGTTGAGATCTATTAGGTTTATGTGAAGAAAACCTTCGCGGGGAAACCATAAACCAGAACAACAAAACGCATGACCAAATTCCATCATGTGCGTAAGGTAAATCGCAGTGATCTGTGTAGTAATTTGGGAGATAATAGACCCGATAGTTGCGTAAGGTAAATCGCATTGTCCTGAGTAGAGTCTCGATGAAAGATCTGTCATTCTGGCGTAACATAAATCGCAATAACCTATGTAGTTATCTTTCATAAAACAACAACAGGAAATCAGACACAACAGGAATATATTGTCAAGACGGATTGAGTGACAATGGTGTGCCGAACCCCTAGGAATTCTCATCTCTATCTTTATTTTAATTACTTTTAATTGTTTCCTAATTTACATTGATCAACAAACATCTCTCAAATTTCAGATTTCGTCTAGCCTTTCGAAAGGTTGTGATTCGATCGCTCAAGACACTGAACCAATATTCCCTGTGGATCGACCTCGCATATACTACTCGATAAGGATTGTGCGCTTGCAGTCCGAACCGATAGCATTTACGAGTTTATAAATATTAAAAGAAACATTGCTCTCTTTTGAGTGATCAAAGAGCAGTCCCAAAACGGGGACTATCCAAAATTAATCCCTATTGGATTAATTTTGAACGGGAATGGACCTAAAAGCATCTAAAGGTCGGTTATTGGACCACAATACACTAATTAATTACATCTAAAATTAAGAAATCAAGCATGCATGAAATGACCTAAATAAGCCTAAATAACAGAAAATTAGAGGAAGAAAATGATTTAAATACATATTACTAACCTTAGAAAGATGGAGAGGAGAAAATACAAACTTAATTCAAAGATCTCAGATCTCAGTTGCTGGCCTAGATCAATTCGCAGAAATCTGATAGGAAAAAGCTCAGTTCGAGATGTATTAACCAAAAGACTTGATCAAAACGGCGCTCTGGAAGGGAAGACACTAAAACCCTACACTATTATACACGGCTATTTAGTTATAAATCCGTGTAGCTCTCTAACTAAACATACACGGCTCTTTTGTTATTAATCCGTGTACAATTATACTATTTCTACACGGATATATTATCAAAAAACCGTGTGTAATATTTCTACACTGATATTTAGTTATAAACCGTGTAGCTCTCTCAATTATTTGCACACCCACTTCTTTACACACGGATTTGTGGTTTCTAATAAACCGTGTAGCTCTCTCTAATAATTCTACACTGATTATTAACTAATTATCCGTGTAGAAATCATGCAGATATTTTGGACTCATATTTGGTACACTGTTTTTAATATAATTGCCAAATCCGTGTACAATGTGCAGTGTACAAAGCCAGTTTTTGTAGTAGTGTATATTGGAAGATATTACACTTATCCTTTTTCTAAAACGTTATATATTCTAATATATTTTGAGTCACTTTTTATTAAAGTCTGTATAGGTCATCTCATGAGCTCATTGTTACCAGTGAGTGCAATTTACAACAAAAATTATTAACTGTTCATGCTTGTGTTTCATTCTACTCAGCTAATTGTTTTTTCCTTTTTCTTAATTCTATTGTTTTATAAAAAGAAAGTAATAAAAAAAATTTACTACTTTTATTTGTTCCACCATTTTTAGTTTTGAACAACAAAACTTGTAAAATGAAATATATTTGCAGGTTATATAATGTAAACATTTCAAAAATTTGTTCTCTTTTTGTGTTTGCCTAAAATGTTAAGAGTGATGGAAAATTACATTACTTGATAGTATACCATAATACACGAATTTGCAATGTATTAAATACCTTTTTTAAAAGGTATATATTGTGTTGTTTAGATGGAAATTTTTAATGAACGGCAAACTCGGTATATATTAAAGTGATTGCTCTGTGCACTCAAGATTGTAATTTGTTTACTGAATATAGCGTCTTACAACTACCATAAGAAGTATAATGAAAAAATTGATAACAACAATTATTTATATAAAATTAACCAAGGTTGGTTTAATTTTATTTAAATAATTGTTGTTATCAATTTTTTCTTTATTCTTCTTATGATAGTTATAATTTTTATCAGAATTTTTCAAGTGTGCATCTAAATATTTAAGTACATTTTCTCTTAATTAACGTACGTTTGACTAGTAAAATTAGACTTAACTAATTAAATAATTTGTAAAATTAGACTTAAAATTGACTTGGTTATTCAATTTAAGAAGATATATTTCAAATATTGCCAACTTTAATACTTTCTTGAAATTTTATATTGTCTAATCAGGTTATGATGTCGATAGGAGCACCGAACTGGACAATCGAATCTGTGCTCCAAAGTGTAACGAGTTCTCGAGACACTGTTCTTCACCTGCTAGTTACTAACAGGCACAACGATCTAGCTCTGAAGGTTGTTCTAAGAGATAGGTCCCCCTTGGGAGCACAGAACATGATGTTAGAAACACCCCTGCATTGTGCTGCGAAGGTCGGAAACAATGAAATCATACGCAGACTCATTACTAGTTTTCCTTCCACTGTCAAGGTAGTACTCAGAAAGAAAAATGAAAAAGGAGACACAGCTTTGCACGTTGCTGCCAAACATGGCCATCAAGATGTTGCCCTCGAGCTGATGGTGTTCGATCCAGATGTCGCATACATAGTGAACAACAAAATGTTATCTCCGTTGAATATTGCTATAATTAAAAAAAAAATTTGAGATGGTACGAAAAATGATAGATATTTACCCTACTCTGGCATGCACTCAATTTTCAAATGGAATGTTTCCAGTTCATTTAGCGGCACACATGGGCCAAAAAAAGATGGTAAAGCATTTCATAGAGAAATACCCTGATGATGCTAAGTTGTTGGATCCTCGTGGAAGAAATCTTTTACACATTGCCGCAGAGGAAGGCCGGAATGATAAATTTTGGGATATATTGAAAGAACAAGAACCCAGGGTGATAGAAATGTTAACAACAATGAATAATGCAACGGATTATGAAGGAAATTCATTGTTGCACGTTGCAGCCATGAAGGGACACTCATCACTAATGGAAATTATCTGGGATAAAAACAAGGGTCAAGATGGTAACAAAAACAATCAAGGATTAACCCCAATCAACCTTTTCGTGAGGCAACTGAGAGCAACTACTAAGGTATATTGTTTAAATTAACAAACAAGTCAGAAATTTATTTATTGTTAATTTTACTTTCTTGTGCTGCTACCAACTACTGAACTACGAAGCATGCAAAATACATACTAGCTAATTAGTAATTAGGTGATACATAATAGCTTCAATATCAACACCAATGCGATTGAATGCTCGTAGTATAGGCAAATTCTACATATACTTTTGATCTGAGTCATAAGAAAAAATATATATTTTTGGATAAATTTGTCTGCAAATTGTGCTGCCAAAATAATAAAACACGTCAATCTATGATATGTAACAAATTAATTTAGAAGTGACATGCTTTCAATCATTCTTCATTTGAACTGTCGGTACTGGTTAGTTCTCTTGGTTAATATAAATATAATACTATAATACACACTTTTGTTGTCTCCTACAGGTTGATGATTCCCTTGCGAGTACTGTTGATCATGATAGGTTATCTGACAAGTGGTTTGACAATGTAAGGCGACTATCATTGCGAAATCAATGGGAGAGAACTCAAGTCATCGGATTGGGCTCCGTACTTATCATTACTGTAACATTTGCTGCCGCTTTCACAATCCCTGGAGGTTATAACCAAAACGATGGTACACCAGTTTTAGGGAGGAGATACATGTTCCAGGCCTTTATTGTGGCAAACACCTTCCATTTATACAAGGATTCTTATGTTTATTACAGCTTTTAAAGAGCGGTGCAGAAAATCAACCTGGCCGCGCCCTCGTATTTGCAATAGATTCATTTCTGTTGGCTGCGAGTGGTATGGTTGTGGCATTTGGATTGGGGTTGTATCTGACACTTGCTTCAGATTGCAAGCCTATTGCCATCTTTGTCCTTTGTTACACTCTGCTTATTTGCCTCAGAAGCATGTATGTTAGATCCAATAATTTTTGTAATGGACTGGCAGCATATGTCGGGACATTACTGCTCATTTTTGGTCTGGCTAAACTGTCTGATCATTTTTGGTCTGGCTAAACTGTAGCTCTTTGCATTTTCCTTGGTATTCTCTATCGATGTCTGTCTTGTTTGTACTAGAAAAATTAGTGTTAACAAATATCGTCCACCATTTTTATCTTAATGTTCTTTTATTTTATGACATTGTGGAACATTTTTGCGACGTGTTTGGTTGTTGCTTGGACTTTCTCATAATTGATTATTTTTTTCCCTTGGTGAAATTTTAAACAATTAGGACAGGACGAATATGATTTTGTCCTGAGTTTTACAGAAGCTTTGTTAATTTACATTGGAAAACAAAAAAAATTTGGAAGTAATTAATCATTGGAAACAATAGTTTGGTTAGTTATCAGTTATCACCAATATGACGAAATTTTTATCTATAGCATAAAAAAAAAATCAGAATAAAAAGCATACCTTCGTCACTACTACAAAAATGCTAATTATAAATTGCACATCATACACGTTTCTGAGAAATTTCAATATAAACAATGTTCAAAGGAAGGAGACACGTGCACGAAAATGAGCTCAAACATACACCAGAGTGGCACCATGGTGTCTTCGCATTACTATTCTCAGGGCTCTGCCTATGGGGACGGTACAGTTCTTCCAGGTGTGATCTTTCTCCTCTCGAATAGGGAAGTAATAGTAAACTGTAACGGACATCATAGTGTGAATGAGCATCAGGTAGATAAAAATGTGAATGGGTCTCAAGTCTTTACTGTTACAGCTGTAACCGGCCATCCTATCCAGCCCAACTCTCTTTGTCTACGTGTTGGCACAATGCCAATTCCCTTGGCTTGTCTTTTCTCATCAGAGTCCAATTCCAATGACTACATGTTTTGCGCAGAACATTTCAATATTTGATATAAATTTTGCCCCCTATTTTCCTACGTATACTACTTCGTCGGGGTCTCATGCAAAGGGTCACTAGTTACACCGAAGTGATAGTAACTGACTTGAGTCTCCGAACACGTTACATGCCAATGATGTCAACAGATCACGCTGTGTCATGAGTTTGACCGTGTATAAATTATCATGGGATCGGGTTGGTGCTGTGTCAATGTTTGTTATAAAGGTGTCTGATCTGATAGAGCATGTCTGTGCTTACGCACTTCAAAGATCACGTAATTGTAAAATTGTGAATGTGAAATGCTATGTAATTGTGAAATTATATATACACTTCAAAGATCACATTTATGCACATAAGAAATTTTTCTAAGCAAGAAGTACAAATAATTCGTAAGATTTTATGAGAAATATTTCTTTCGCAACAAATCTGACTATCGTTATGAGAGACATTTTTGGAACAAATAATAAACAAGCTCTGAAATGATTACATAACCAACAATAAAAGTTAGACAGCAATCTGACAACCGTACGGTCTTTTTCTACTGCACTCTTAATCAATATTAAAACATTTATATATTTTCCCAAATGACAATTATGAAAATATGAAAATAACAACAACATATTTTCAAACATAAAGAACAGAAATATATTTGTTTCGCTGCTTAGAAAAGTCCGGTATATTTCTTTAAATAAGAAGATACGAATGCTGATTTTATTTTATTTTTAACAAGGATATTCTGATAGAGGAAATTTTGAAGGATGTGAGGATGCTGTACAAAAGTTCTGTTTTAAAATAGCTGTTATCATAAATAATCTGCGAAAGCGTGTTTAAAATAGCAATTTAGAATTTTGAAGTATAATTGTCATGCTAAGAGGTGAGGATTTCGAGTTATCCCTAGATCCTTTTAACTTATTTTATTATTATTGTTTGTTTGTGGGTTCACTACAGCAAAATATATTATCAGCGACCGGCAGTAATAGCGACCGGCGAAATCGCCGGTCGCTGATAGTATTTTTTGTCCCAAAAAAAATTAAAAATAAATGATTTTGGCGACGAGACATTCGGCGGCCGGCGCAAATACCTTTCAGCGACCAAATTGGCCCGGTCACAGAAACATTTCTGTAAAAAACGCGCGATTCCTTTTTCCCTCTGTCTCTCATCTCCCGCGGTTAGGTTAGATATAATAAAAATAAAACGCAAAATTTTTGCGGCGCCGCGCCAGAAGCAGCGATCGAAGCCCCCGCCGCTCGTCTCCGACCCCAACCCGCTCTCTGACTCCGCCTGAAGCTGACCCCGACCCGCTCTCTGAAACCCGCCGCTCGACCCCGACCCGAACTCTGCCAGATTAGTTGCGTAAGAACCTCTTTCTCTGTGTGTGCTTGATTAGTTGCATGCTCCCCTCATTTTTTTTCTCTGGTCACGGAATTGACAAATTTATTTTTAATTCTGACGATAAAGCAATATCAAAACTAGTATAGGCTTGTTCGGTAGGAGTACATGTGTAGTGCCGTTTTTATTAATCTTTTTTTGATTTTTTGGTTTTTGCCTTTTGAATCTCTGTAGAGCCGAGTTCAGCTGAAGAAGGGGCACCTGAGAAAAAAGCCCCAATTCGTGTCAAATTTGAGATCCCTTATTTTACTGTCTCTGGTATTCAGGTAATTTCTGAGTTGCCCTTCTTTCAATGCACTCTATGTTTGCAAATAGTGAATTTGATATCCCGGCATTTGTCATTGTTAGTATAAAACACCCAACATTCTTGAGTTAGCTGCAACTTGTTGTATCCCAAACCAAATCGATCTAAAATTAAGCCATTTTAGTGAAGGTAGTTCAGATATTAGATTGGATGTTTATATTTCTGAACAAGACATGGAGTGGATTATGTTGGTATAATGTGAAGTAAAGGAAATTTTACTATTTACATAGCCTCGAATATAGTCAGTATAACCTGGACAAACCAAATGTGCTGATTGATAGTTGCTGCTTTGAAAGTTTTAAGCTGTTAATTCAATTCTTAGGAAATATTGGGTATAATTTGCAAGGAACCCTTTTTTAAGTCAATTTATATGAAATTGGAGTTCTTATACTTGATCCGGCTTCTAATAATGCATATATGATATACCACCTTCTAATAATGCATTGAGTCCTTATTCTTATTAAGTATATTTTGTTTGTGTCACTATCATAGAATATAGTGTCGTTGGTTCGACACACATAGGGGGTTGCGGGTAGATAAGGAGCATGGATTAGTGGAGATAAATCATACAAGGCTTCTTCAAAAAGACGAGCATTTTGTGTTTCCGTGCCAAACAGTGCAAGTGTATTACCTGCCTTATGCGTCAACGAAGCGAGAGAGACAAGAATGGTGGGTTACTATCAAGACAAAAGGAAAAAAGAAAACCATTTATTTTGTTCGATGAAGCTACGTCTGTGGAAAACACTCCACATTTGACCGAGTTCTTTCAGAAAGATGGTCCGCCAACTGAGTTTGTAGTGCATGCTGCAGATGAACTGAATGACCCAAGTCTCTTCGTTGATGGGGCTGTTACTGAGATTGTAACAGAACAAGAATTACAAGGCAGTAATCAAGAAAATAGTAGCAAGAAAAGGAAAAAGAAAAGAACACACCAATTGGGACATTAGGTTAATATCATTCGTATTGCTTGTTTTTCATCATCTGTTAATTGACGTTTAGGTTAATGTCTTTATATTTACTTGGTTTGCGAATGTTCGCTTGAAAATAACTTATTTATTTTATCATCTCAACTCTAGATATGGCACCGAGAAGAAAGGACAAAGGAAAGGCACCGGCGGGCGACGAGGAGTCGAGTCAGAGGAATGTTCGTGGTGCAAATGCATATATTTCGCCACCTCCAGATCCGAGTGTGCGACCAGTGCTTCGGTTAGGGGGTCACAGGTAATATTCTTTTTTTGTGTATGTTGTAATTATACATTAATTGCAGTGATTGTAATAATAAATTTCTATTATGCAGGACTTTTGATGCAGGGCACCCAGAGCTGACGAAGCAGGTCGCAAAAATTATATCGCAGCTAGTACGCACAGCATATCCTGGACCGTACACCAGATACACGGATTTCCCTGATGATAACAAGAAAGTTATCCAGGCAGACTTTTTGGTAAGTAAACTTTTCTGAAACAAAACCTCTAATAATTACTTGTTTCCTTTTTTAAGCTAACAAACTGAGTTATGCATTGCAGAAGCACTACCAGTTTCCACCGGAGGTACCAGACAGTATTGCATGGGATGTATTCCGCAAAATAGCTGACAAACGCCTATAGGATATGCTTAACAAGGCCAGGGATGCAGCAACCATGTCCTATGGAGAAGAATTGCTCGAGTGGAAGGAGCGTGGAGCTGCTCCTCGACCACATGACTCCTGGATCAAGCCGGAGTTCTGGCCCGGACTCGTCGATCATTGGTGTAGTGATGCTTTTGCCCGTCGGAGCCAGCGGAATGCTTTAAATAGGGCCAATGCTGAAGGGTCAGGGGCCACAACGGGTTCTGTGAACATGCTTGTTCACAAACAACGCTTCGTAAGATTATCTTCATTAAATTAATATATTTTCATTCCAATTGAATCTAATCGAACTAACCTTAATAAATTTTTTTAAATGAAATTGTCTTTCAAATTCTTAACAGGAGCAAGAAAAAGGGCGCGAACCTAGATGGTCCGATGAGCTGTTCCAGCCTACCCATACGAAGAAGAAGACGGGAGAATATATTACCGGCAAGGCGAAAGAAGCACAGGTAATAATACTTTCGAATCGTTTTAAAAAATATCATGGTTCCTGTTGTATAACATTTTTGTTATATTTTACAAAATTTGCAGGAAAAATATGAGAGTGCTATGGTGCAGAAGTATGGAGAGGATTTAAACACATGGCCTGCATACGACGGCGACGTCTGGTACTCTACGGGAATATCTGATCAGAATGCCCACGGCGATAACTATGGTCTCGGTGCTTTAGGTAAAATAAAAAGTCACTTTAATTTTAAATTATTATTTTTAGTTGTGTAAGATAATACTAATTGTCTTATTTTTAATGTTTCAGGCAAGACGAGACGCATGTTTCGCTCCAGTGGGTCGAGCAGTCAGTCGCATTCTTCACAGTCATATTCTTCTATGCCGCCGGCTCCGCAGCTCACAGAAGAGCATATCGATATGATATCTACTCGGGTACTTGATAGGATGGAGGATCGGTTATCTGATAGGGATGATCGGTTACTTGATAGGATGGAGGATCAGTTTATGTCCAGGATCACAGACCTTTTCAGAGCTTCTCAGGTACGAAATTCGATAATTCAGTCCAACTTCAATTGTGAACCCTGAATCTTAAATTCTAATTATCTAAACTATTGTTTTAACAATCTCACAGGGAGGTTCGGGCTCGCAGCATGCCTCGAGGCCCGCTCCTCAAGATGACGAGGATGATGACGAGGGGTAGGGGTCGGATGTTGGTGGTGATGGTACTAGTTAGGTTTAGATGTTTATTGTACTACTTAGGTTGTTTATGGTACGGATTTTGATAGATGTTTATGGTACTTGACATTTCGACATTTATGTTTGTATTACTTGACATTACGATTATTATGTTTGATGAACTTTGTTGTATGTTTATGTTTATTTGTATTACTTGATATTACGATATCTATGTTTATGTTGTATGTTGGTACGTGTCGTACCAAATATTAAATGGTGCAAATTTAAATAATATAATAAAATATAAAAAACTTGACAGAAGAGTATCAGCGACCAAATTTAAGTATCAGCGACCGTAATTATTTGTCTCTGATAATTTATGTATCTGCGATTGTTTCGACTATCAGCGGCCGTTTTTTAGTATCAGCGACCGTAAACTTTGGTCGCAGAAAGTTTTTGCTGACGTCAGAAAAAAACGACAGCGACCAAAAAAAATTGGTCGCAAAAAAATTATCAGCGGCCGGTGACGTCATCAGAAGAGTATCAGCAACAATGCTTACAGCGACCGGGCTTTCAGCGACCAAAAATGACTTTCAGCGACCGTAACTACTTTCAGCGACCGGCGCATTTACTTTCAGCGACCGGTTTTCCGGTCGCTGATACCCCTTTTTGCTGTAGTGGTTTAATTGTTTCCTTCGTGTTGCACGTTGTTTATGATGACTGTGATTTTCTTACGGGTAGCTTGCTTATCATTGTCGATTTGTTTGATTGATTTCTAGTTAAGTGTAGATAAATTACTAGGCTGGAGTTCAGTTTTGTATGGCATGATTATGTTTAGTTAGAATTAAATAATATATGACATAATATGAAGGTACGTATTTGGCAAAAACATGAACATGAGTTTAATTTAAATGAACTATTTGCATGATATGAATGCATCACATTGCATATGATGAAACATTACCATATTTTCTGAAATTAATTAAGTTATAATTTGATTGGAAGCATTTGATAAACCATGAGTTATAGTGGAAATATGCATCGTATTTCTTAGTTGAATCAAATGGATGCATGAACATATATTTCTAGAACAACTTTCGAAACTGAAACATGCATCAATTTGAAAATAATGATTTATGATATGATATTGTTGTAGAGTGAATTGTGATGTCTCTAAAGAACCTTAGACGATTTCGTGATGGTAGGTAATCCGAGTTTCCGAGTCAACTCGGCCGATTCCGGCCAATTCATCCGATTCCAATTCCGATTTTGAGTTTCAGAACCATGTTCCTAGGCTAACCTTCTGCCTGACCTACTGTTTTCCATCGTGAATCGCCTCAATGTCACCACCTCCACCCGACTCGCCGCCTTGTGCACCTCGTGGGCCTCCACCTTGCGTCCCTGCCTCCTTCCTTCCCTCCAATCTGTCACGACCAATCCATCCCGTGGCTGCTACGCTGAGCTCGAAAGTCCGATACCAACCCCAACTACAGTGTCCTCACCTTTTATGATCTCATCACCGCCGTTTATTTTATGTCCGGATCCCCATCCCTTAGCTCTGCGAACACCACTGGGTGGGCTCCTACAAGGGCTGGCTCATGACTCTCGACCCACAACTCCAGCTCCACCTAATCAAGCCTCTTACGGGTGCCCATGTTCTTCTCCTTTCAAAGGGCATAGAAAAGGAGCAGCCGAAAAAAGTAATTCTGTGGCATAATCCCAATAACACCAACGAATTACCAGCTTTTTGTCTGACCCAGCAGGGACGCTTAGCCTCTGCGAGGCTTGGAGATGAGAGTTGGACTTGGATGAATAATTACAGTGGCAAATATATGGATATCATTGTATATCAAGAGAAACTTTATGCTGTTTCATTGTGTGCTCTCTGTTACTGGAACCTCCAAAGCTCTTCTACTGACCTGGGGACAAAGCATCTCCTAGAGTGGAACAGTGAACTCATCATGCTGACGATGAACCATTATGAAAGGATTAGTTTGGAAATACACGCCCCAAATCTAGTATGATTGTACAAAGCACCTCTTGGAGATTATTCGTACTCGTTGAACAGTGTTAGCAGCTTAGATGATGATGCTTTGTTTTTCGGTGCCAATTGTTCCTTTGCTGTGTCGAGTTCTGGTCGTGATGTCATACAAGGGAATTTCATTTATTTTACCAATCAAATGTCGCGTTGCTTTCATGATTCTGAAACATTCCATCCAAACCATAATTTTGGAAGATTTGACTTGGGGAAAAGGACTTATTATAAGCCATGTTGTCCACAAGATTACCAATGGATTTGCCCCCACCGATTTGGTTCTGGCCTTTCTAATTATGAAGACTTAAATAACAAGTAGTACTCTTCATTCATTGAGTTTAGTTTGTTCTTCTTTTGTAGTTCTTTGTTTAACTCTCCACCATTGACATATCTCTCTGGTCAATTTGTCGTTTTCCCCTTTTTTTACAGAATATAATTATTTTTTTCATTTTGATGTGGAAGCTCTTATTAATTTGAATATCTGCTTTCCACAGGCATAAAACTGGATCTACACTTTTCATTATGACTGAATTGTATGTTATAAAACAATGTTGGATGTAATATAGTTTGAAGCAGCTGTTAGTTTTATTTTATTATGTGGCCTATGTTATTAATTTGCACCAATTTCATTTAAAGAAATTAATGAAAAGACATCTGAATTTTTGATGGAAAATTCAGATTGCTATTAATAATTATACTGGTCCCAAAGGTTGCCTCAGAATATATAAAAAGACCCCTTCTCTATTTGGACGGATGCCATTCCAAAAACGTTTTTCTGCCCACTTATTTTAAGGGATCAGATTCTGAAAACGTTTTCTCTCCCTACTGATTTTTACGGGATCTCATTTTTTTTGAAACGGTTTTGTCCAATAAGTTTACAAAAAAGGAGAAGTAAAGAAAACGCAAAAGGGTCTCCATCATCAGATCTGAGGAAAACCATTGAAGATTAGTATTAACGCTTCCGCCTAAAGATGTCTTCAATTCAGAACTGTAAGATTTAAATTCATTTGCTATTTTATTTTGGATTTACGGATTCTGAATTTCTTGTATTTTTAATTGCAAAACACTTCATGATTTATTAAGTCTATCAGCACCATTATCTTTCTTCAATGAGAAGGTATGTTAATAATTCCTTAATTATAAGACAGCTGTGAACTTATTTTGTTTCATTAAATATATCACTGAATAGATAACGAACATACAAAAATAGGGAATATCAATTAACACGCGCGCTGCCTATTTTATGTTTATTCTTTGTTTCATGCATGATTTGCAAACTCAGGCCGAGTCAACCCGGTATCGGCCGTGTCCAGTCCGAGTTTCACCCGAGACTCGCGCCCATGCGATTTTTTCAGCAAAACTCGGTTGAAGAGTGTTTGACTCGGCCGAGTCATCTGATTTTCAGGCCGAGTCAAACCAAGTCTGGCTGAGTCAACCTGAGTCTGGCCTGAGTATTAGATAAAAACCAAGTACAAGATAAATCAGTAAGATAGCAACGAAATTTGAAAAGTTAGCCATTTTTTTTTATGTACTCATGTAATAATACCAAATGTTCAAATCGGTGCTATCTGCTATGCCTCTGCATTACATGCAGGCATTGTAAATACCGGCGGGCATTGTGAAACACATAGATCGAATGCGACGGAATTTCCTCTGGAAAGGTCAAAATGAATGCAAGGGTATCAATTGTTTGGTCAATTGGGTCAAAGTCTGTGCCCTGCGATCCAATGGGGGATTGGGGGTAATCGATCTAAATCGTCAGAATGAAGCGCTACTGACAAAATGGCTGTGGAACCTGGAATCCAACCTGAATGGTCTGTGGGCAGCCACTTTGAATAGATTGCATCGCATCTCAGCGGCGGTGCACATCAAACGAGCCAGAGAAGCCTCCTTCTTTCTCAAAGAACAGGCCGACCGGGTCCCGTTCTTCAGAGTATCGGTGGAGAGAACACCGGATCTCCAGTTGCGTTGGACCTCATCGGGAGTTTTCACGTGCGGTTCCACTTACAAAATTATGCACCAACCGGTATCCTGTCAACTTCGCACGAACAATTGTGGAAACTAAAAGTCCCCCTAAAAGTTAGAATTTTTCTGTGGCTCCTGAGACGAAACAAAATTCTAACTCAGCAGGTTTTGATCAAGCGGGGCTGTGTGGTTCCGTTAGGGTGTAGCCTCTGTGACTCTTTGGACGTCGAAACAAGAGACCATTTACTATGGTCCTGCAGCTTTACAACAAACTTTTGGCGGGGCTTGCTGGCACATTATTACATGCCTCTACCGACAGGCTCATCAATTGTGAGGGTTTGGAAGCTATCATCTGCGGGTAGATCAGAAAGAGACAGCGCTCAAAGAAATCGGATATGGGCGGCGGGCGTGTGGACGATTTGGAGAGAAAGGAACAGGCGCATCTTCTCCAATCGGCAAAAAACAGTGCATATCCTGATTAATGATACAACGGTGGACATTTCAAATTGGTCTCAATGGGTGTAGACTAGGGGAAAATCACGCGGGGGCTTATTGTGCGCTGCTGGCGGCAATTTTTGCCAGTTAACCTTGTAAATATTTACTACTGTGAGGGGCTTATAAAAAGCCCATGTAAATAAACCTTTTTAAATTTTTTCCTAATATATATTCGTTGCCGGCTTTGCTGCCAACCTTCAAAAAATAATACCAAATGTTTCTAGCCAGTACTAATTCATACTGTCTTTTGCACAGACTGGGTTGCTAGAACCTGACTCGGTTGAAGGCACATAGGGGGATATACCAGAATGCAATATCTTATGCAACACTCAGAAGATCAACACAAAGTCTGAGTCTACTGTCTGGAACCTGTTACACAAGAAGATCTAGGGCTCCTACATGCGACAGGAATTTCAATGCATTACGAGTTCCATGGGGTTACTGTTGAAAATAGTTTACGAATTCAGAAAAATCTGCCTATATAATTTTTTTTCTTCCAAATACCCATACATAGCTCCCACCTAAATTAGAAAAAATGAAAAAAAAACTTTACACAATAACGAACATCCAAAAATAGGGAATATGAATTAACAGGCACGCTGCCTATTTTTTATTTTTTTATTTCATTTATCCATATATAGCTCCCATGCATTGAAAATTTAAAAATGGCAAAAGTTATTCTTCTTTGCACTATATAGAAACTCTTATACCTGTCATCACTCTCCAATCGAGTAAGGAATTTAGGCATGTTTTTAGATTCACGGTGTCACTTGAAGATTCGTACTGAGGCATAACAAACTATTCGAATCTAACCTGATCCGGTCAGGTGTCTGAGGGATCTGAATTCCAACAGAATGGAATCTATATATATTTGCATTGGTTGACAACGATATGGATCGATGTCTGTTAACAGCATGAGCCGCAGGAATCCCTCCTGCTGGTCCAATCTTCAACCTGACCTATTGCTTTCCATCGCAGACCGCCTCGATGTCACCACATTCATATCCGACTCTCCACCGTGTGCACCTCCTGGGCCTCCACAATCTGCCCCTACCTCCCTTCCTTCCCTCCACTCCGTCGCGATCAACCCATCCCGGGAAGCTCTGCTTTGCAC
>JAJGRW010000675.1:745923-815452 GCA_025461045.1 Carex parvula | reverse complement strand
CACTTCTTTAAATATGCATTGCACTTCGGATTTCGCTGCACAGAAACAAAGAGGTGTTATTCCATTTTCATAAAATTCTTATACGATAATTAAACGAAATGTTATAAGTTATACATACATGAGCAAACTCTTGGAACATCTCTTGTAATCTTCTCGACTTCTTCCTCTTTGCTCCTTCCCTGAACCTCCATCCGTACCATCTGTCTCCACAATTCGTGACTAAGTTGTCAGCAACATGCTGCATACAATACCTGTGCACAAAGAGCTCGGGAGGCCATCCGTATTCAGCTGTCAGTGCAGCTTTGATCCCTTGTGCTGGTCCGATATGACACATACAAATTTACACGGGCCGAGCACTTCATTTCTCAACCACTGCAAAAAAAAAACCCCAATTCTCAGTATCCTCCTGACGTACAATTGCAAATGCAATAGGCAACAATTGGTTCTCGGCATCGTAGCCGCAAGCTATCAAAAGCCTCCCCTCGTATCGCCCAGACAAGAAGCAGGCATCGATGCTGATCACTGGTCTCAAGTACTGGAACGCTGCAATGCATGGACCAAACGCCCAGGCTACAGCTCTGAACTGGGCAACACCTGGCATGATTAGTCCTGTTTCCTTATTCCGTACCGGGCTGGTCAGAAATTGGTGGATCGAGCCGGGATTGTTGTGGCAAATTGCAAGCAACAGTGGTCTCAGCAAGCTATAAGAAGCCTCCCAACTCCCAAATTGTCGGGCTATTGCCAGCTCACGGCCCCTCCACAGTCGGTTGTATTTAGGTGTCACATTGTCATACACAGACAAAACAATGTCTGCCACCGTCTGGATGCTCATACACGGGTCCTTTTTAATGGCGTTCTCAATGACATCGGCAATGAGTGCTGCCGTCAGACATTCGTGGTCGACCCTCGTATGCTCAGTCCTACATGTGTGAGGCCTGTCCTGCTTAGTTATAACCCATGCGTCTCCACATCCCGTCGGCTTTGCCCTAAGCTCGTAACGGCAATTCTTGTCCTTGCACAACAGAGTAACCCGATCCCTGTCACTTTTCCAAGATCTGAACTCCTGATTCTTCTTTATATGGTGCTCTCTGACCTTCTTCATTAGGTCTTCTTTGGTTTTAAAATATAGGTTTGCACACAGCTCACCTTTGTACTCAATCCGTTGCCCATAATAACCAATATCTGCCTCTCTAAACTCAGAAACATCATTGAGGTCTGGGAACGGGTGCGTATCAGTCCGGCCACTAAGCGGCCCCCCCCTCATCAGCATGCCTTTCAGCTGTTTCAGCCCGCCCGTCTTCATCCACACCTTCCATGTGATCTGAATCCCCCCACATGTCTCCCTCAAATTCATCCCCGCTCCCCAGATTGTCCTCCGGTATTTCATTAATATCTTCAAAGTCCGGGCAGCTTGCATCGTCTACTGGTGCAGGTATGGGGTAAGGTGATACTGGAGGTAACGGTAAAGGAGTGGCATTTACGAATCTAGGTGGGGTTGAAACTGAGTGTCTTGGTCTGCCTCGATTGTCTCTAGGTGGGGATGCAACTGAGTGTCTTCGTTGAGGTGCTGGTGGAGTGACGTAGTTGTAGGGTTCTGGGTCAGGTTCGGTGAGTGGTAAGGTGGAGTCACGTCTGTAAGTTTCTGGTTGTGGGGTATAATGTGGTGCCGCTGATCCAGAGCCCGAACTTCCAACCCCAGCCTCTACCGGAACTCTTCTAGCAAATATTTCTATTAGAAAATTACCTTGGGACCTCAAATAACCGAACATGCCTCTCCACGTACTCTCGTCCACCAGTTTCGCAACAATCCATTTTCCGTTGGAGGGATGGCAATATCGGGTTGCCAATTCTAGGTCGCACCTTTCTGGGTTGTAACCGGTGTGTGTGTAAACTATGGATTTGAGGTCCAAAGTGAGATGTCATCTGGAATCATCAATGAATGAGCTGCATCTTTGTTGTAGTACGCCCCTTGTGCACTATTAAGCATCTTCCCACCATAGTGTAATGAAATAAAGGCCATGGTAAACAAACTACATTTTAGAAAATGGTAAACAATTGTCAGATTACTAAATGGTAAATAATTGTCAAGTAACTAAATAATAAACAATTGACTGGTAAACAATTAAGTAAATAGTAAAAAATTAAGTAAATAGTAAGCAATTAAGTAAATAGTAAGCAATTAAGTAAATGGTAAGCAATTAAGTAAATGGTAAGCAATTAAGTAAATGGTAAGCAATTAAGTAAATGGTAAGCAATTAAGTAAATGGTAAGCAATTAAGTAAATGGTAAGCAATTAAGTAAATGGTAAACAACTAAGTAAATGGTAAGCAATTAAGTAAATGGTAAGCAATTAAGTAAATGGTAAGCAATTAAGTAAATGGTAAGCAATTAAGTAAATAGTAAGAAATTAAGTAAATGGTAAGCAATTAAGTAAATGGTAAGCAATTAAGTAAATGGTAAGCAATTAAGTAAATGGTAATCAATTAAGTAAATGGTAAGCAATTAAGTAAATGGTAAGCAATTAAGTAAATGGTAATCAATTAAGTAAATGGTAAGCAATTAAGTAAATGGTAAACAATTAAGTAAATGGTAAGCAATTAAGTAAATGGTAAACAATTAAGTAAATGGTAAACAACTAAGTAAATAGTAAGCAATTAACTAAATAGTAAGCAATTAAGTAAATGGTAAACAATTAAGTAAATAGTAAACAATTAAGTAAATAGTAAACAATTAACTAAATAGTAAACAATTAACTAAATAGTAAACAATTAAGTAAATGGTAAACAATTAACTAAATGGTAAACAATTAACTAAATAGTAAACAATTAACTAAATAGTAAACAATTAAGTAAATAGTAAACAATTAACTAAATAGTAAACAATTAACTAAATAGTAAACAATTAACTAATTAATTAATCTATAAAATAAAAAATAATAATAAATTAAAAATTAAAAAAAATTAAAAAAAAAAAAAAAAAAAGAATTACCTCAACAGAAGAGGTACAGTAGAGCTGCCGCGGATTTGAGTGAAGAATACAGCTGCCTCGGTGCTCTTTTATAGAGTTTTTGGGGAAAAAAAAAAAAAAAAAAAAGGTACATAGCCGGCCATTTTATGGCCGGCTTAGGGAGGGTACTTGGCCGGCCAGAAAATGGCCGGCTTGGGTATTTATCGCTATACCCTTGAGATCCGGGTATATTTATTAATTTGTATTAAACTTTGGATATTAATAAAAATATCGGTATATTCAGCCTCCCTAATTTCAGTTATATAATTCTGACCCTCAGTATATCCGCTCGTACTATATCTTCTTTAGTTACGGCATCGGATCTTGCTCAAACATTGGTACGATAAAAGAACGAGTTGAGTGACGTGCTCGGGTATCAATGGTTATTGCATGTTTGACAATTTGATTTGTGCTTAGATTCGAACTGTCTTATCAGAATCCGGATCAATTCAGTGCACATAGTCCCTTTAATATCCGTGCCAAAAAGATTGGACGGTCCTAATCTGAATTCAAAATATGAGTTACTCCAGGTGATATGAAGTCCTAGGTGGTATGAACTCAACTGGGCCGACTGGGCCGACTGGGCCGCCTTACTGTTTGGGCTGCATGGACATTAATTTCGGTAGTAACGGTGGACAGCAAAGCAAAATATACAGATATGGCATCAAATATTGATGTTAATTTTTCAATAAAATAATTGGTATTGATTAGGATTCACATATTACATGACTGGACAATATAAATTGTTACATAATTTAACACAATAAAATATTGACAAATCGCATGTTAATGTGGCAAATTATATATATTAATTATGGTACCGATCAAAAGAATAGGGCATATATAATAATGCGAGACTGGTGAGTGGGGTCCGCTCAACAGAATGCATGATGACGTACGTCCCAGCGAATTAAAGTGTTTTGAATGCTTTCAACACACCTTTTTATTTGAAGCATAAATCCTTTCATTTGTGTGAAATTTTGCACTGGATAAAATTTTCTTTTTGCATTTGTTAAATGTCAAACTTAATTCTGCCGATATTTTTATTAATACCCCAAAAAAAAACAAATTATCAAATCTGTCCTCACCCCAAACTTATTTTTAAATCTATCCCAACCGCCCAGCCACTGGGCGGTCCACTTTCCTAGCTGACCGCCCAATAGCTGGGCGGTCCACCAGTGAAATTTTTTTTTTTTTTTTAAGAGACAATATGAATATCAAGATGCTGAATTCTTAACGCTAAAAATTCGGATTTTTTTTTTAAAATATTAGTTAGATTACTTATTTTAAGCATATTTATACTAAAATATGTTAAATTACTTGAAATTATGTTAAATTACGTTGAGTTACACTAAATTACTGTCACAACCCCGCCACCGGGCCGGGAGTCGCGACAAGAGAGGCACCCTCGCATCCATCCTTCGTCCCGTCAACCTACGTCGCAAACAAAAAACACAAAGGAATAATACGGAATAAGCTACAAAGCTCAGTAACCGGTTATTTAACGACGCAGCTTCTCTATAATTGGCTTAATTAAACAACCATTCAAACAGACTGGATTAATCCACACAAATTCAAATCAAATTATGCATGCATATTTAACCGGCAATAGCACGTCGGTCTAGGTTATCAGTAAAACAAGTCACACAGTATTTGGAATGTCTGTCACACAGACCATTCCCACATTCTCAAAACACATTCTCATCAGTTCACAATCAAATTTGAACCTCAGACCCGCTATCCCGTTAAAATATGCCTCATAATCCAATATCCAATTCAAATATCCAATTCAACCAAACAAATCGAAAACACAGATTATAGAGAAGTCCGGTTACCTGATAGCGATCAATCCAGAAATGCAAATCAGATTGCAATCAACAGTTCAGAATCAACGCGACGTAGTCGGAATTCCAATCGGACATGAAATCGAATCAGAAAATTTATCAAAATATATTTCTTTCTCTTTTTCTCTCTCTCATTTCTTCTTTTCGGTTATGGCTTTCATTTTTTTTTTTCATCTCATGAATTAATTAAAGGAGAGAGTTACGGATCAAATGAAAGGAATAAGGAGGTCGGCGATTTTACATGCAATGAGCCGCGTGGCAAAGGGGTGCCACGTTGGCCTTTTTTTTATGTTGAAATATTTACCAATTGAACCCTCAGGTATTTTGAATTCACAAATAAGTCCTAAAATAAATTTTAAATAGATAGTTAAAATTACCGGATGTTACAATTACTTTAAATTACACTAAATAACAATAACTTCACTAATTATGCTGAAATATAGTAAATTATAGTAAACTACGGAAAATTACACTAAAGTAGACCGATTCTGTGCCATCTTTCATGAATCATAAAAAATAGTAAAAAAATTCTGAAAATAGTAAAAATTGGTATTCTACAAGTTCATTATGTAACTAATTTACTGAGCTACTTGGATTGAATAATAGAATTGAAAATCTTAATTAGAAACTTCAACTCAAGTTTTGAGGCTCTTCCCTTTGTTTTTTGGCTATTCTGAATTTTGAAATACAGCATAGCTGGCACGAATGTCGCAAGCTTTCCGAAAAGTGATCATTTGCTGAAATTGGACACTCGAGCGCTGTTTTATGACCGTTTGAAGTTTCGTCGTCGTTTTTCGCCTTTTTAGTGAAGATATCGTCCCTATTCATATGTAATTTATTGTAAATTACTGTATTTTAGCGTAATGTTATCTAATTTAGTGTAATTTAACTTAATATAGTGTAACTCAACGTAATTAACATAATTCCAAGTAATTTAGCCTATTTTAGTATAAATATGCTTAAAAGAAGTAATCTAACTAATATTTAAAAAAAAAAATCCGAATTTTTAGCGTTAAGAATTCAGCATCTTGATATTCATATTGTCTCTAAAGAAAAAAAAAATTCACTAGCGGACCACCCAGCTGCTGGGCGGTCAGCTATGGAAACTGGACCGCCCAGTAGCTGGGCGGTCACCTATGCATAGTGGACCGCCCAGCCAGTGGGCGGTCAGCTATGGAAACTGGACCGCCCAGCAGCTGGGCGGTCAGCTATGCCCAGTGGACCGCCCAGCTGCTGGGCGGTCAGCTAGGAAAGTGGACCGCCCAGTGGCTGAGTGGTTGGGGTAGATTTAAAAATAAATTTGGGTGGAGGGCAGATTTGATAATTTGTTTTTTTTTTGGGTATTAATAAAAATATCGGCTAATTCTGTCACCTAATACTCTAAGATTGAAAATTATATATATATAAAAAAAAGAATCAATGATCATATGAAGAAATTACAAAAATATTGTTAACTTTATTCATGGATTGTTTATCATCTTTTATATAATTTGAATGTTATAATTTTTAGATATAATTTGGGATCCCGGTTACTGTAGATGAACAGTATCATCTCATTTCTCCACCGTTTGATTTATTTTGAACGATTGATGATTTATCACTTTAGATAGGTTACACCACTGACAAGTGGGTCCCCTTTTCCACCGTCTTCTTCATCTTTCATTTACGCTGTTCTAAAAAAATGCCCTCTTTCGCTTTTGCCGTGGTCTCAAAAAATTCGATCTCCTCTTCTCCGTCTCTCTTCTCTCCTCCGTCTCTCTTCTCAAAAAATTGCTCGACGCTCGCTTTTGGCGTCGTCTCTTTCCTGCAATCTCCGTGTCGTCCGAAGCTTCTTTGCAAGGACAAGGTTGGCTTTCTTAATTCTTACATTCTTCCTTCTTTGAACCTAAACTTTTTTTCCAGGAAAAGAGAAACCTCGGTATCGATTAACGAACTGCCTTTGAATTTCTTTATTATTTACTTAAGAAATAGTAAGGAGGTGTTAATCTCACCAAAGCTCCAAGTATCTTCTTTAGAATAGAAAAAACTGACCACCAACATCAAGTTAGAGTAACACTACAAATTTTACTTGCTACATGGAACCCGTGAAAGAGAAGATTTTGATCCCTGTATTGCAATTTTGTAAAAGCTTTTTTTTTTTTCTAATTTTTCAAGTGAAAAGTTAATTATATAGATAGATAACGGGAATATTGTATTAATTAAAATAATTGTTGTGAGAAGAAATTGAGGCTAATTGTCATCCCCCACCTCCCCCCCCCTGTTTCTGTTGTCAGATAAAGTTTTACTCCTCTTTTCCTATCTCTTTGTGATTACCATCCAAATTGAAACTTGCTGCTGCTTATGAAACTGAGTAAGAAGTACTAATTCTTATGGCAAAAGGTGTTGTCAATCATCAGGTTCATATCTGAATTTTGTTTGGAGATTGTTGAATTGCTCAACTTATGGCCGTTTGGCTCGATTTTGTGTCTCCCCTTGATCCGTGTAAGACCCCCTCCCCTTTGTGATGTAGGTGGCGATGGTTTCTGGTAAAATTGCTATTACAGGGACCCAAGCATAAATAGTATAATTTTGTGGGCTTGTCGTGTTGTGGTGTAAGACTTAACCAAAATTGAACGGATACATAACCAGTGATGTACTGAATTACTGTGTTTGACTAGTATAATATACCTCGCTTGATTCTAGGAGAAGAACTGGAGACGAAGTTCAAGTGTGTCGTCTCTCTCTGTCTCTCAACATGACTTCGTCGAAACCAAAGGTGTGGCTTTACCTTCTCCTCTTAACCCTCCAGTACGGTTCTCAGCCTCTCCTCTCCAAGCGCTTCGTCAGGTACTCTTTTCTATTCTAACACATATTTACCAGAAGAGAAGACCCAGTATCAGTACTAATAAGTGCATTTGGGTTTATTCGAGAAAGCAATTAACTGGTACCAGTACCTTCCTGTCAAATGAATTGCAAAATTGAACTGGTACCAGTGCCTTCCTGTCAAAATTGAAGTACTAATAAGTGCATTTGGGTTTATTCAAGAAAGCAATTAACTGGTACCAGTGCCTTCCTGTCAAATGAATTGCAAAATTGAACTGGTAACAGTTCCTTACTGTCAAAATTGGACTACTAATAAGTGCATTTTGGTTCGGTCAAAAAAGCAATTAACTGGTACCAGTGCCTTACTGTCAAATGAATTGCAAAATTGAACTGGTACCAGTGCCTTCCTGTCAAAATTGAAGTACTAATAAGTGCATTTGAGTTTATTCAACAAAGCAATTAACTGGTACCAGTGCCTTCCTTGTCAAATGAATTGCAAAATTGAACTGGTACCAGTGCATTCCTGTTAAATGAATTGCAAAATTGAACTGGTACCATTTCCTTCATGTCAAAAAATTGAACTACTAATAAGTGCATTTTGGTTCATTCAAAAAGGCAATATTTGTTTGCACGCGCCAATTTCATGTACCAATGTTTATTCTACAGGAGAGAAGTAATTGTCACCTCACTGGTTCTAGCATGTGAAGTTGCAAAGGTGATTTAACTAATACTCTGTTTATTACTTTAATTTAGAGTTTCATGTACCAGTACTGGTAAAATCCATTTTAGAATTACTAGTGAATCTTAGAATTTAAGTTATATCCAAACACAAGATAATTTTTTAATTTTTGTAATTTGACCCACTATTTTACCGCATCTGCAAATATCACTTAACACGTCTTATACTTTTGAATTTGAAGCATATAAACAAAGGTTAAGTCAAGAAAACTATCAAAATCAAATTATGTGAATATAGCAAGTGAAGTACTGATAAAGTGCTTTAGGTGCTTTAATTGGAGTATAGTTAAAGCTGCTCTGTAGGTGCATTACTTGAAGGCACCGAATCTCTTAACTTTTGACACTTGTTACCCTTACTGCCCTTTCTTACATTGTGCATGAGGGAAATTTGGTCTTCTTACTTTGCTTTAGAGTGATTTAGTATCTATTTCGCTTTTACTTTACTTCACTTGACAAACTCAAGGATTGATTTCTAGTTACATCCTGTGTTGAGTACCAATGTCTATACCAGCTGAAATTTATTAACATTGAATGTAACATTAAAAGCTGGTTTTGCAAGGCAAACAATTGATTTTGACTTTTTGTAGGTGATATGTGCGGTAATTCTAATAGTGAAAGAAGGCACCTTGAAAAAACTGTTCCAGCAGTGGAGTCTGGTAGGTTCACTTACTGCATCTGCACTTCCTGCAGCTATATATGCAGTGCAAAACAGTTTGCTCCAGATTTCGTACAAGAATCTCGACTCCCTTACTTTCTCTATCCTTAACCAGACCAAGCTTTTATTCACAGCTTTTTTCACCTTTCTTATTTTAGGGTAGGGTAATTTCATTTTTCTTTTCCCGCTTTACACATTTGTTTATAATTCAATCAAGAGTGAGGCTATGGTACTTTGCAAAGCGAGTCATCTGATTTTCAGGCCAAGTCAACCCGAGTCTGGCCTGAGTATTAGATAAAAACCAAGCACAGGATAAATCAGTAAGATAGCAACTAAATTTGAAAAGTTAGCCATTTTTTTTTATGTACTCATGTAATAATACCAAATGTTTCTAGCCAGTACTAATTCATACTGTCTTTTTGCACAGGCTGGGTTGCTGGAAACCTGACTCGGTTGAAGGCAAAGAAGGGGGTATACCAGAATTCAACATCTTATGCAACACTCAGAAGATCAACACAAGGTCTTGAGTCTACTTTCTGGAACCTTTTACACAAGAAGATCTAGGGCTCCTACATGTGACAGGAATTTCAATGCATTACGAGTTCCATGGGGTTACTGTTGAAAATAGTTTACGAATTCAGAAAAATCTGCCTATATAATTTTTTTTCTTCCAAATACCCATACATAGCTCCCACCTAAATTAGAAAAAATGAAAAAAAAACTTTACACAATAACGAACATCCAAAAATAGGGAATATGAATTAACAGGCACGCTGCCTATTTTTTATTTTTTTATTTCATTTATCCATATATAGCTCCCATGCATTGAAAATTTAAAAATGGCAAAAGTTATTCTTCTTTGCATTATATAGAAACTCTTATACCTCTCATCACTCTCCGATCGAGTAAGGAATTTAGGCATGTTTAGATTCACGGTGTCGCTTAAAGATTCGTACTGAGGCATAACAAACTGTTTGGATCTAACCTGATGCGGTCAGGTGTCTGAGGGATCTGAATTCCAACAGAATGGAATCTATATATATTTGCATTTGTTGACAACGATATCGATCGATGTCCGTTAACAGCATGAGCCGCAGGAATCCCTCCTGCTGGTCCAATCTTCAACCTGAACTATTGCTTTCCATCGCAGACCGCCTCGATGTCACCACATTCATCCGACTCTCCGCCGTGTGCACCTCCTGGGCCTCCACAATCTGCCCCTGCTTCCCTTCCTTCCCTCCACTCCGTCGCGATCAACCCATCCCGTGGATGCTTTGCTTTGCACGAAACTCCCATTCCAACCCCAACTGCAGTGTCCTCGCCTTTTATGATCTCAGCACCGCAGCCTATTTTTCTGTCCGGATCCCCATCCCCTCGCTCTGTGAACACCACTGGATGGGCTCCAACAATGGCTGGCTCGTGACCCTTGACCAGCAACTCCAGATTCACCTAATCAATCCTCTTACGGGGGGAACCAACTCTGCTGCTCGCCAAATAGGCGAGCAGGATCCTGCTATTCTAAATCGAACCGTTCATCTGTTTTGAGATCCGTGCATGAAATAAATTCAACGGTCTGATTTTGAATAGCAGGATCCTGCTCGCCTATTTGGCGAGCAGCGGAGTCGGATCCCTTACGGGGACCCATGTCCTTCTCCCCTCCAAAGGCATAGAAAATGAGCACCCCACAAATAAAGGGAACCGGTTTACCCTCTGAAAATTGCAGAATGTTTGTTTGCCAAATTAATTTAGGACTAGCTTGAAAAACTGTGCACTATGGACTATGGAGTGGTATTTGCCGATGTAATTCCCCACCTTTGGTTGTTTCTTGCTTGTTGGTCTTTGCACAAATCTTTCCTTATTTTATTAGAATATAGTATGCTATACAATACTCTCTATGCTTGGTTAAGAAAAAAAAAAAGATATTGATGATGGATAACTTAGGTAAAAGGGGGTGCCAGGGTAATCAGCATTGTGTTTTTATAATGATTTCAAAAACTGTTAACCATCAATTCACTAGTCGTGTTTATCATAAATATGGAGTTGGATAGCAGCCCGTAATGATTTTATATTTAATTGTTCATCTGTTAAGGACATGTGGTATTTGGATGCTAATATATCCTTGAAAGATATACTATAAATTGAACTGATTTGGAGGTTTGTAATGTGGAATAGAATTATCTTTCAAGGTGGTATGGCTAAAAGTGTGCATACTTTAGGGGTTCAAATAATAGCAATTAATGGTTACTTTCTTGTGTAAAAACCAGAAAAATTAATTATTCCAAACTTATTATTTTGTTACCTTGTGATACAAAGGATATGCCAGGATAGATTTGGAGGTAGCAGAGGAAGAAACAATGTGTGGAACACGTACGATTGAGGTGTACTACGTACTGAAGATCTGATGATGTTGGTTATTGCATGAGATTCTGAGTTTTTGTTTTAGTGACTTTCTATGGTTGTAATAAGTAGGATAAACTTAATATAATATATTATATGTTTGATCATTGGTTTTACTGGTCAAACAAATGAATCAACTTGTTTAATCATGATATTTCAAATAACAAAGAATATATTATCGATGCATAGCTGTAATCACTAGGAATTTAAAAAATGAAAATAAAAGAAAATATATTACATGTTTCTTCGATAGAAGATACTAATATTTTAAAATTTTAATAGTACAATACATTCATCAAATGTATCGTATCAATATATATATGTTAAGCATAGTATACTAAAATGATAACTTTGAAATCCATTTTATAGGGATAACATATTTAAGGTGTAATTAAATGGCGTCTATCCATATGGGATCAAAAATCAGTGACTTCTTTTTTTGGGTAGATAACGTTCATAATTTTTGTAACTAGAAATCCAACACATGCAGGAAATAAAATATAAATTACATCTTGATAGGGAGATATTTCTTTGTTTTTTTGTTTTTGTGTCTTGCAAATCCATAAAATCTACGTATGAATGAAAAAGATCTTTATTCGATTTTATTGGCAAATTTTATGCACTTCCTTATTTGCTTCATTTAATTTGCTTGAATTGTGTTTGTCAATTAAGAAAGATATGCCATTAATTATACAAAATCATAATAAAGCAATAATGAACCGTAGCACAAGGCTTTCATTGACAGAATATCCTTCTCAATTGTGCAATATTATACATAACTATATATATAGAGAGAGAGAGAGGTTGGCTAATATCAAAACGTTTGTTCCGGAGCCGTGGTGCAACCAATTGATTTTCTGATTTTCAAAGTCCAAACAGTCGATCCAAACCGTTAGATATGATCTCTGTATTAAAATGTGCTTGGAGACCAAATTTTACATTTTTTAGATTTCTTTTACTATTTATTAAGCCACTTTTAAAATCGCTGATTTTAATAAACAATAAAAAAAATTTAGATCATTGAAAAATGCAATTTTAAAACTGGCTTAATAAATACTAAAAAAAATTCAAAAAATGAAAATTTGGTCTCCAAGCACATTTTAATACATATTGAATGTTGAACAGTTTGGATCGACTGTTTGGACTTTGAAAATGTAAAAACCGAAGCGTTTGTTCCACGGCTCCGGAACAAACGTTTTGATATTAGCCAACATCTATATATATATATATATGAGGAGGGTTCAAATGCCTCCATCATGCCTCCATTTTTAAAAACATTAATAACTCAAAATTTGAAACTTAAAAGTCAAAATAAAACTGTTGGATATGATCTGCATCATTTTATCTATGCACGTGTAAAAAATTATGACATTTCAATTTTGGTTTGATTGTCATCAAGAGCTTGTAAAAAACGTACTAATGTGGATAATTTTTAGACGTTGATTTTTTAACTTATTGATTCACATAAAAATAAAATCAAAATGTGATAATTTTTTATGAGCACATAGATAAAATGATCTAGATCATATCCAACGATTTTATTTTGACTTTTAAGTTTTAAATTTTGAGTTATTAAAGTTTTTAAAAATGGAGGCATGGTGGAGGCACAAAAAATGGAGGCATTTGAACCCTCCTCTATATATATATATATATAGAGAGAGAGAGAGAGAGAGAGAGAGAGAGAGTGGCTAATATCAAAACGTTTGCACCAAGTCTCTCGTGCAACCAAGTCGTTTTCGGATTTTCAAAGTCCAAACGGTCGATCCGAGCCGTTAGATGTGATCTCTATATTAAAATCTGCTTGGAGACCAAATTTTATATTTTTTTGAAATTCTTTTACTATTTATTAAGACACTTTGAAAATTGCTGATCGCATGGTCCAGAATTTAGTTGCACTATTTTTACTGTTCACCCGGATTAGCAATTTTCCAAGCAGATTTTAATATAGATTGAACATCTAACGGATCGGATCGACCGTTTGGACTTTGAAAACCTGAAAACAACTTGGTTGCACGAGGGACTTAGTGCAAACGTTTTGATATTAGCCACTCTCTCTCTCTCTCTCTCTCTCTCTCTATATATATATATATATATATATATATATATATATCTTATATTCCCTTAAAATAAACAAGTTAAAACTCAAATTAGCTGCTTTTACAATCACATTCCATTTCATGATTTGTAGCACAAGGTTTATACAAAACGTGAATTAATAGAGTAAACATGGTTTGTACAAGCAACTTTTATTAGGAAAGGAGGAAATTTATTTATTTATTTATTTATTTACATATATACAGATTAAATATGGATGTGTGCACGAATTTAATTAATATATGCAGTTAATTGATTTGTAAATTAATGGAGTAAACCTGAGGTAGGAAGAGGGAGGGGGAAGAGGAAGATGAGGTTCCCACAATGACATTTTCTTAATAACTTTAGAATGGGGTATTTTGTTTGAAAATTTTGAAAGCTAGAATAATTTGTCAAATTTCTCAAAGAAATTTTTTTTTTCTGAATAAGATCGAGTTAATTTCAACGAATATGTAACCATAAGGAAATATATCGGGTGGTATTTAGATATGAAATTTCACAACTATTACACAAAAAAACATCAATATTTTTATTTAATTTTCTATATCGGTTTAGGCTTTCAATAAATAAGTTGCTTTAAATATATCTCAGAATAGATAACGAATCTGCCTATATTTAAATTTTCAAATACCCATACATAGCTCCCACCTAAATTGGAAAAGTGAAAAACAAAAAAAATGGTACTATATAACAAACATTCAAAAATACGGAATATGAATTAACAGGTGCGCTGCCTATTTTTAATTTTCTGTTTCATTTACCCATATATAGCTCCCATGCACCCTAAATTTGAAAAATGACAAAAAAATATATTCTTCTTTGCATTGTATATAAACTCTTATATTATCAAAGGTCCATTTCCCATCCCTTTCCAATCGATTGAGAACGGAATTCGGGCCTGTTTAAATTCCTGCTGAGGCTGTCAGGTGTCTCACGCATCTGAATTCCAATCCAATTGCATCTTTACATATTTGCATTTGTTGACAACGATATTGATCGATGTCTGGTGGTAACAGCATGAGCCGTCGGACTTCTTGCTCTTGGGCTAATTAACCTTCTACCTGACGTACTGCTTTCCATCGTGGACGGCATTGATATTACCTCCTCCATCCGACTCACCGCCGTGTGCACCTCATGGGCCTCCACAATCCGCCCCTGCCTCCCTTCCTTCCCTCCGATGCGTCATGACCCACCCGTCCCTTGGCTGCTCTTCTCTGCTAAGAACTCCAATATGAACATCAACCGCACTGACCTTACCTTTTATGATCTCAGCACCGACTCCTATTTTTCTATCTGGATCCCCATCCCCTCTCTCCGTGAACACCACTGGATGTGCTCCTATGAGGGCTGGCTTGTGACCCTTGATCGGCAACTCCAGCTCCACCTAATCAAGCCTCTTACTGGCACCCATGTTCTTCTCCCCGACAAAGGCATAGAAAAAGAGCACCCCAAAAAGATAATTATGTGTCATAGTACCGACAACACCAATGAATTACTAATTTTTTGCTTGACCCACCAGGGATGCTTAGTCTCTGCGAAGCTTGGGGATGAGAGTTGGACTTGGAAGGCTAATTCCGACACAGCTTATCAGGATATCATTGTACATCAAGGGAAAGTTTATGCCATTTCAATGGATGTTTTATGTTACTGGAACATCCGAAGCTCTTCTACCAAAGGAAAGGTCATCGCCTATATCTTCACCGAGGAGTGGACAAATTACCTCCTACAGTGGAACAGTGAGCTCATCATGCTGAGTATAGAGAACGAACAAATGGTTAGTTTTGAAAATCATGCACCGAACGAAGTAGAATTGCTTAAACTTACACCTAGAGATCGTGGCTGCTCGGCGAGCTGTGTTTTAAGCTTAGGGGATGATGATTTGTTTTTCGGTGCCAATTGTTCCTACGAAGTGTTGAGTTCTGGTCATGATGATATACAAGGGAACTGTATTTATTTTACTAATCAAATGTCGCGTTGCTTTCATGATTCTGAACAATTTCATCCAAACCATAATTTTGGAAGATTTGACTTTGGAAAGCAGACTTTTTATAAGCCATGCTGTCCACAAGATTCACCTATGCATTTGCCTCCACCGATTTGGTTCTGGCCTTGCTAATTAGGAAGACTTAAAAAAGTAAGTAGTACTCTTCATTGATTGAGTTTAGTTCTCTGTTTAAATTTCCTATCTTTGACATGTGTCCGGTCAATTTGTCTTTTCTTTTCTTTCTTCCTGTTCCTTTTAAGAAAAGAATCTTTTTTAATTGTATTGTAAGCTCTTATTAATTTGTCACTATTCATGATTTACATTTTAACACTCTGTGCAATTGAGGAATATAACCAATTCGATCTGCTAGTTCTACACCATTACTGAATTTTATGTTATTTTATAGAAACAATGTTATGCATGTCTCATGGCATCTTAATTAAGGGCATTTTATGATTTCGACATCTGGAAATCATTTTGCCAGAAACTTGTTTCCGAGAAAAAGGGGCGCTAGAACTACACCCTTGAAAAAGTATATGGTAGGAATTCCGAACAGAACTACAAAGAACTTAAAAACCTGTTGCGGAAATAACATAAGGTGTAATAATATAAAAGCATGTTTTAACTGAATTTAGTTTTGCAAGAGTAATGGTAAACAAAGGAAATGAAGATCTATTGACCCGTCTCTTTTGCATATTCATTTGGTGTGTGTGTGTGTGTGGGGTGGGGGTGTGACTGTTTCTGTTTTTATAAATTTTTCGAAGTTGAAATTCAAATAAGCATATTCAAACTACTGATCCTATTCTTCTATGTGATACAACCAAAGACAAAAAATATTACAAACACAAAATCATTAAAAGTGAAACACAACACTTGGAGCATCAGAGTTAGACGCAGAATCCGAACCAGAAGTAGAACTAGGTGGCACTCTACCCTCAGCTGCATCAATCTCTTGGATCTCAGTCATCATTTAAAGATGGCGCAACACTCTTTCTCTAATTCGGAGTTTCCCTTTCCAGGATATCTGAGTCTGACAAAACTATTAAATTGCCTGCATGGGCCAAGTTAGAGGTATCAAAAGGTAAAACCAAAATTAATTTAAAAAAAGAATTGTCTGATCTAGCTTTGCACCAATAGGAAGTTAATGCTACAATGGCAGATCCTATTTGTTGTTGGACTGGTTCGGAGCTAACATCATTAAAAACAAGCTTCGTTTCTTTCTAACCAAACTATCCAAAGCATAGCAGCCCTAATGAGTTCAATTAGTAACTGATTCATTTGTGTGGTGGCTTTGATGCATGATTAATCAGCATCAACCGTGTGCTTAATTTATAAGTGAGTTGTAATCTAAATACATAATCAATTATGAAAGTGCTCATGAGCTTAACCAAGACCTAATTATATGACTCTTTTTGTCATGAAAGTAATCCAAGAAACACTTAATTCACTTAATGTGGAGCTTGAAGTTTTACATGGTTCTTCTTGTCGACTTTATTTTGTTGGACCTTCTCGAAAGGAAAAGATAAGATAGCTTATACAATTCGAAAGTAACCCATTATAAATTTTAAATTAGTTTTAATAGTATGACAATAAATGCCACCAAAAATGTTTGTGTTGCTCTATCTCCTTCCTAGTTCCTAATTTTCCAAAGCAAGGCCAGTTGCTGTGTGCCCATATGTGTCCAGCAAACAAGCTTTTGAAAAGTTATATTTAACGGTGAATGTCATTTTAGAATTAGTCGGCTTAATCCAACGGTACTCATCATCATTTAGTGACTAGTAATCTTTAGATAATTTTAACATCAAGAGTATTAAAAAATGATTAATTGATTTAATCACAAGTTTAATGACTTCATTTTTTTACTTCTGATAAAATACTTCATGCTATGACAAGTGTTTTATCGTTTTATAAGAAAATGTTAAGTGTTTTGTAGTTAAGGAACCATATGGCCTGAGATGTCAGACACAGGGACAAAACTAGCTAGAAAATTAAAATTAAAAATGTTCAATAAGTAGTTACTGCAATATAATTTTAACTTCTAGACTAAAAGTTATAACTAGTAAAACTTATAAAATATATTGGTCAAAATTATTGATTTTAATTTATAGGAGTGGCTTGGTTATCTCTTACTTCATTTTTAGATCCTTAGTTGGAAATGCGAGGAAAAGGTGAGATCGAAACGTATAATTTGAATACTTTCAAGTTAAATTAACATGTTGTATGTAAAATTGGATTTAGATATAATGAAGAATCTTTTTTCTTTGTAAAGAGTAGGATCCAAAGCTCTATTAACCGCAATAGATTACATTGTTGATTAGAATTTTGTGGTATAATCCTATGTTTTGTGTACAGAAAACAAAAACAAAAAGAAAAGCGAAATAAATTACAAAAGAATTCCCACGAACCTCATGACTTAGCAGGAATTCAATGGATACTCCGAGCGTATCGGTATCATCGACAGTAATTGTTATTTCCAAGCATATCGGTATTACCGGCAGGAGTATCCACGAAGATGCCGTCAGTAAAAAGCACTTTTACTATCCGCGAGAGTAAAAATGTTTTTTACTGACAGTATCTTCATGGATACTCCTGTCGGTAATACTGATACGCTCGGAAATAGCAATTTATGTCGGTGTATCCTCGGCAATAGTCACTTTTTAGTATATATAAATTTTTAAAATAAAAATTTGTATTGGATAGGAGTGACTTAGCCACCTCTATATTAAAAATTAAATAAAATTATTTGTATCATTTAGTCTCTTTTATAATATAAAATTACACTACAATAACTTAGAGCATCTGCATCTCTGAAACTATTAGAGTTTCTAATATGATGTGGCAGTTGCTAAATCAGTTTCAGGGATATAGCTGGATTTCTTATTTAGCAACTTTGCTCAATAATTTCTTATTAAGAAATCGTTTATAAACTCTGACGTGGCAAAACGATTGGCCTGTATTCGCTAAAATTAGTTTAATTTACTGCTGATGTGGCTTATCAATTTTAATTATTAGAAACTCTAAAATTAGTTTAGGGATGTGAATATTTAGAAACTCCAGAGTCAATAATATTTTAAAAGCAGTTAACAGTTATTTAGAAATTCTAAGAGTTTTAGAAATTTAGATGCTCTTATATATTCAGCCTCCCTAATTTCACTTATATAATTCCGACCCTGAGTATATCCGCTCGTACTATATATCTTTAACAAGAACACTATATCTTCTTTAGTTCCGGCATCGTATCTTGCTCAAACATTGGTACGATAAAGGACGAGTTGATTGACGTGCTCGGGTATCAATGGTTATTGCATGTTCGACAATTTGAACCGTTTGATCTGAATCCGGAGCAATTCAGTGCACATAGTCCCTTTAATATCTGTGCCAAAAAGATTGGACGGTCCTAATCTTAATTCAAAATATGAGTTACTCCAGGTGATATGAAGTCCTAGCCTCCTAGGTGGTATGAACTCAACTGGGCCGACTGGGCCGCCTTACTGTTTGGGCTGCTTTGACATTAATTTCGGTAGTAACGGTGGACAGCAAAGCAAAATATACAGATATGGCATCAAATATTGATGTTAATTTTTCAATAAAATAATTGGTATTGATTAGGATTTCACATATTACATGACTGGACAATATAAATTGTTACATAATTTAACACAATAAAATATTGACAAATCGCATGTTAATGTGGCAAATTATATATATTAATTATGGTACCGATCAAAAGAATAGGGCATATAATATAATGCGAGATGGTGAGTGGGGTCCGCTCAACAGAAGGCATGATGACGTCACCAACGAATTAAAGTGTTTTGAATGCTAAACATTAAGTTGTGAATTTAATGTGGTCATTTTAATATTTTATTCTTTCATGAGATATTACTCCAAATAAAAATATGTTGTATGCAATTTTTTAATTCTATGCAACTAAAAATATGTTATATATAGAGAGAGAGAGAGTGGCTAATATCAAAACATTTGCACCAAGGCCCTCGTGCAACCAAGTTATTTTTGGATTTTCAAAGTCCAAACAGTCGATCCAAACCGTTAGATGTGATCTCTATATTAAAATCTGCTTCCAGACCAAATTTTACATTTTTTGGAATTTTTTTACTATTTATTAAGCCACTTTGAAAATTGCTGATTACATGGTCCAGAATTTGGTTGCACTGTTTTACTGTTCACCCGGATCAGCAATTTTCAAAGTGGCTTAATAAATAGTAAAAAAAATTCCAAAAAATGTAAAATTTGGTTTCCAAACAGATTTTAATATAGATTGAACATCTAACGATTTGGATCGACTGTTTGGACTTTGAAAATCCGAAAATGACTTGGTTACACGAGGACCTTGGTGCAAACGTTTTGATATTAGCCACTCTCTATATATATATACAATAATTGAAGAGATGAATGCAAATTGAAGTTAATTTATTCACATTTTTTTAAACATATTTAGAGTGATTGAAAAAGATTTCTTATGAATATAACTTAAAAGGAAAAAATATTGTAAACTTTATATGAAGAAATTACAAAAAATATTGTAAACTTTATTCATGGATTGTTTATCATCTTTTATATAATTTGAATGTTTTAATTTAGATATAATTTGGGATACCCGGTTACTGTATATGAACAGTGTCATCTCATTTCTCCACGGTTTGATTTATTTTGAACGATTGAAGATTTATCTCTGTAGATAGGTTACCCACTGACAAGTGGGTCCCCTTTTCCACCGTCTTCTTCATCTTTCATTTACGCTGGTCTAAAAAAATGCCCTCTTTCGCTTTTGCCGTGGTTTCAAAAAATACGATCTCCTCTTCTCCGTCTCTCTTCTCTCTTCTCTCCTCCGTCTCTCTTCTCTCTTCTCTTGGTCAACGCTCGCTTTTGGCGTCGTCTCTTTCCTGCAATCTCCGTGTCGTCCGAAGCTTCTTTGCAAGGACAAGGTTGGCTTTCTTAATTCTTACATTCTTCCTTCTTTGAACCTAAACATTTTTTCCAGGAAAAGAGAAAGGTATCGATTAACTGCCTTTGAATTTCTTTATTATTTACTAAAGAAATAGTAAGGAGGTGTTAATCTCACCAAAGCTTCAAGTATCTTCTTTTGAATAGAAAAAACTGACCACCAACATCAAGTTAGAGTAACACTACAAATTTTACTTGCTACACGGAGAAGAACTGGAGACGAAGTTCAAGTGCGTCGTCTCTCTCTCTCTCTCTCTCAACATGACTTCTTCGAAACCAAAGGTGTGGCTTTACCTTCTCCTCTTAACCCTCCAGTACGGTTCTCAGCCTCTCCTCTCCAAGCGCTTCGTCAGGTACTCTTTTCTATTCTAACACATATTTACCAGAAGAGAAGACCCAGTATCAGTACTAATAAGTGCATTTGCGTTTATTCGAGAAAGCAATTAACTGGTACTAGTACCTTCCTGTCAAATGAATTGCAAAATTGAACTGGTAGCAGTGCCATCCTGTCAAAATTGAAGTACTAATAAGTGCATTTGGGTTTATTCAAGAAAGCAATTAACTGGTACCAGTGCCTTCCTGTCAAATGAATTGCAAAATTGAACTGGTAACAGTTCCTTACTGTCAAAATTGGACTACTAATAAGTGCATTTGGTTCGGTCAAAAAAGCAATTACCTGGTACCAGTGCCTTACTGTCAAATGAATTGCAAAATTGAACTGGTACCAGTGCCTTCCTGTCAAAATTGAATTCAAAGTTAACAAGAGTAAGAGGAGTATATAACAACATTTATAAACAACAAAAATAAAAAACCCCAACCGGTACTAATTACTATTAGGAGGAATATCATGAATACCCCTCAAAAACATCAAATTTACATATATCCCCGTCTAAAACTCATAACAAGGGGACATTTAGGTACATGCCTGCGCAAGCGTCATAATTATAAAAATGAATCATTTGCCCTCGAAAATCGACCAATTAGAAGACTAACAGTTTTTTGAAACATGCTACTTAATTTTTATTTTTCTTAATAAAGGGTAAAATGGGTACTTTATAAATTTAAACGAGTTTCAATAGAAAAGACAATAAAATGGTAAATTTGTGATTTTTTTAAATTTAGAAGGGTAAATATGATATATTGAATTTTAGAAGGGGAAATACATAATTTCGAAGTTTTTGAGGGGTATTCATGAAATTCTCCCTTACTATTAACAACATTATTGGTAATGTACACACATAGGAACTATACTTGCCGTGAATATGCTATGCCTTCAGAAAGAAATAAAAAACATGAGATATCAAATCACATATAGTTGATTCAGTACTAAGGATTACAAAATTTCCTGATGCAAGAACTACTAATAAAATGACCTAATCAGTATGATACTGTTGGAGATGCAAGTTCCGGGTGCATTTAGCAAATCAACTGTAACTTTTTACAAATAAAACCCTATTGTTCTGACTCAGCCAAAAATGGAAAAATCAATATTACCAGATACGGAAAATAGAAAGTAACAGCTTCTTGAGCCTTGTAAAATCATGAGAAATTAACTCATGAAATCTTTCTTTCAATTTCATCACAATTTCTAAAGATACCAAACAGGTTTGACACAAAAAAAAAAAAAAAAAAAAAAAAAAAAATTACCTTTTGTTTTGGGTGCCAATTTCATGGCATCGGCACCATTGAAGATCGTTTCAACCTCTTTCTTAACAATTGCAATATCCTTCTCAATCTGAACCAAATTCAAAGAATCAAACACCAACCAAACTAAAAAAAACAATAAATAAAGGAAACAATTTATGAAAATAACCTTGGATACAGGGATGCAGTAATAGGGGCAAACCGGGCAGGAGAGAGACAAATTACGGCCACCTCTAGCCGGCTCGATTTGTAGCATCAAACCACACCATGGACAGAACTCCATTTTTCTTTGCTCTTTTTTGTACTTTCTAGACTTGTAAAGAAGTAAACAATTTTAATAATTAATAATTAGCTAGGGTTTAACATCAAATCAAATTTGCAATAATGTAACTAACAAGGTTAGGATAGGGATTGATGAAGCTGATTACTGAATCGAAAAGGAGGGAGAAAAAGAGAAAAAGGAAAAATGGAAGTGATACCTGTACTGGCGGTGGGAGAGAGCAGAGAGGAGACAGCAATGGCGCTATTCGATTTGGGAGAAAGGAGAAGGGAACATTTGGGCCGGATCTGGGCCGAGCAAAACAGGAAAGAAAAAAAAAAATGATAATAAAGGTATGAAGTCGAATTCTGATCTGACGGTACAGATCTGAGTTTGGATTTGGATTGGACCGTCCAATCTATTTTGGCACGATTATTAAAGAGAAAATGCATTCTAAACCGGACCGAAATGGTCCAGATTCTGATCAGACGGTGCAGATATAAAGGCAAAATTTCCTTTACTTTAGGGAACTTTACACTAAATTTGGGCCGCATCTAGGATCAAGACTTAACAGAGGAGTTTTCGCTTCATGCAGCACAAAAACCATATGCCGAGCTGTATTGATTCTATAGTCCGTGCGCTTCACGAAGGTAAAACTGATCTGTTAAAATATTTACTCGGGATCTGGACCAAGATAAATAGGAGACATAAAAGAAAGATAATCAAGAGAATCAAGAGGGAGACGGTAAGATAATGCGAGACACTGGTGAGTGGGGTCCGCTAAACAGAACTCATAAGGTAAGGTCACCAACGAAATAATTAATGGTTGGGGACCACTTGTTATTATGCTCTCCTGTGAACAAATAAATACATCACCAAGACACCAACGAAGGATAGAGTGCACTGGAGGCACTGGATAAACAAATAAATGGAGAAGAACAAGGATAAGCAGGATATACGATGAAACTTGAAACTCAATTGAGATATTCTCTAAAATTAGAGATTAATATTAAACAATGAGTGAGGCTATGGTACTTTGCAATGTGCGGATCATTCCGTGCATTAGATTTATATATCTGTCTTCAAAATTCAAATAGTCGATCCGAACTTCTCAACATTATTATCATATGAAAATGTACTTGGTAGGTAGAAAATCACTATTTTCGGATGGTCCAGAATTTTTAGAGTGTAGGGTATATTTTCATGTGATAATAATGTTGAGTGGTTCAGATCGACTACTTGGACTTTGAAAACGGAGATATGAATCCAATGCATGAAACGATCCGTGCATTGCCAAGTATCATAGCCTTACTCATTATTTAATATTAATCTCTAATTTTAGAGAATATCCCAATTGAGTTTCAAGTTTTAAGTTTCAAACGGATATCCTTCTTTAGGGGTGTTCATCGGGGCCGGTTTATTTGGTTTTTAACCGAACCGAAATAATTCGGTTCAAATGGTTCGGTTTTTCGGTTTATTTGGTTCGGTTCGGTTTAAATCTTATTACTGTTCGGTTTTTACTGTTTGGTTCGGTTTAGAATTACAGAGAACCGTAATAACCGAACCGACCGACTAAATAACATATAGTTTAGATCTGAACCGTCCGAAGCCTATACTCTTCTCTTCGCGACTTCTCCCAGAGCCCCAAGCGGCCAAGCCCCCAAGTCCCGAACTTCCCCAAATTTCAAAATCCAAATCGCTGGCTCAATCTCTCCCCCTCTTCGCTGAATCTAGGGTTCGGTCAATCTCTGATCTCTCCCCCTCTTCGCTCCTAATCGCTGGTCAAATTGGCGAACGCGCTCACAAGTCACACCTGCTCCTGTCGCTTCACTCTTGATCCATCAAATCGTCGAAATCCAGCCGCACGATGTTGCGCTTGATAGCAATAGCACAGGTACGAATCCCCCACTGCCAACTACTCTCTCTATGGTAAATTAATTCTCATCTTTTTTCTCTTAACATATGCATAGCATAGTTAACTCCAGACCACACATATAGTGCACTAATTGAAATTGAAATAAAAAATATCTAAGGTGAGGCATGCACAAGGGATCCACAATGTTGCAGGAGAGAAGGATTTTGGTTCATATCTGTCTAATGAGTACTTGGAGACGCATCTCACTGATCTCGGCTGGAGCCAGGTTTCTTTCTGTTTATGTATATCAATTCAGTTTGAGATTACTTCAATGCGCAATCTGTCATTTGCACTATATAAATTTGAATGGTATTGGTCTAGGTGGATAATTTGAGAATGCATGTACAAAGAACTGGGCTTGTAAAAAAGATTGAGCTGGTCATCACGTCTCCTTTGCTAAGGTATTTGCACCTGTTTAGTCATACATTTAAGTTCTTCATCTCTTCCGTGTAGTATGTGGGTAAGCATAATCAATGGGGATAAATAATGACAGGACAATGCAAACGGCAGTTGGGGTTTTTGGTGGAGAGGGATTTATTGATGGAATAAATGCGGCACCACTCATGATACAAAATGCATTTAATAGCGGTCGACCAGCTGTATCTAGCCTGGGTGCCCCTCCTTTAATTTCTTGCAGTTGAATCCTGCAGAGAGCATATGGTATAGGCAACTCCTTTTTTATCTTTTGATTTATTACTGTCCAATATTTCATAGTAATTTTGACTAAGGCAGTTATTTTCTTTTTGTTTATATAAACTAAATTTTTAGGGAGAGAGCAACAAGAGGAGAAATATAACCGAGTATCGCCCTGCTTTTCCTGTAATTGATTTCTCTTTGGCAAGTCCTCTTACTCCATTTCATTCATTCACTTTTAATTTATCTTGGTCTGCTATGGTATCATGCTATGTGCTTAGCAAAACTTTGAGAATGACAGTGATAAAGGAGATCTCTTATTTTCTAAAAAATTTTGTTACCACAGATTGAGAATGATGAAGATGTACTGTGGATGCTTGGTGTAGAAGAGAAAAATGAAGTGATCACTGCCAGAGCTGCAAGTTTATTAACTGGTACGATTTATTTCTTTAGTTTGATTTGTATTTTTCTTAGTTATTACGTTTGAAGTTTCAATTAGCTGCAAAGTTTATTAACTGGTACCATTCTGTACTTTGTTCTTGTAGTTACTAAGTATCAACTAGGTATTTGGCTTCTAATAACTTGTTTTCAAACAATTTCAACTAAACAATGGTTTGTTCACCGAACAAACCGAAATTTACTTTGGTTCGTTTTAATCGGTTGCTATGTTTACTTTGGTCGGTTCGGTTCTATTTTTGAAAACCGAAATAAACTTTGGTTTGCCTATTTTATTTCGGTTTTAACCGAACCGAACCGATGAACACCCCTATCCTTCTTATCCTTGTTCTTCTCCATTTATTTGTTTATCCTGCTTAGGCATTGTTTAGTGATACTATTAGTAATGCATGGATCAGTATTGCACGTAGTTCCGTTCCTGATGTATATTTTTGACCGTTTCTGACGTCTGATTCTCCACTAGTTAAAGTTATTTATGGAGCTTATAGGTCGGGTGAATTATGCCGGTGTAAACATTTACTTGGTATGTCTTAATTCATCTTAAGCTATTCTTGTTTGAGAACTTAAACAAGAAACAAATTATACTCTTTATCCTTCCTATTACTCCATAACCAAACAACGCCTAAAAGTCTAGAATTTAATCCGCCTGTTACTCCACCACCAGACAACACCTAGAAGTTGATCCCATGGTTAGAAGATCTTAGGACTTGATTCAATAAATGTGCTCAGATCTACTGTCCACCCTAAGATATATATTTATTTGTTAAATAAAGATGCTAAATTTATCACGAATCTGGGAATAAATGACCATTCTGTCCTCGTAAGATGAAAAGTCCTATTTGGATACACCACAGCATTAGATGCATGCGCCCTTGAGATTCCTTGAATTTAATTAATTTTAGCTCTGACTTAATTATATAATCAAAGTCGTTTACATTTATTTTATTACAGTAATTTGAATGCACGCAGTTGACTTGGAAGGCAGTTAATGCGGTATCTCAGTTAAGATTATATTACTATTAATTAATGGCCATTACATGTGACACAATAAAAAATCATGTATTTACAGTTTTGCATTAAGTTTTTCTTTTATCCTTGGACTTAGCTTTAATTATACTCGTTTATTTGTATAAGATCTAATAGTGAAATCAATGAATTAATTTGATAGAACAATATTACTAGCTAAGAGAATACAATAGAACAATTTTTCTAATGATTATATTTTTTTGAAGTACAATTTTGGCTAATTTTGCAAATATAAATCCTGATTCCGTTCATCAAATGTAGCAGGTCAGAAATACATGCAATGCAACGGATATCATCTGTTAAAATTAATGACTGGAGAGCAGAAGAAATGAACTGGACTGGGAACAGCTCTTCGTATTGAGATCCGCTCTTGTGGGATTTGTTCACGTCAAGTGTAATGCTATAAATAAAGCCCCTTGCAGATCCAGGAGAGCAAAGCAACTGCACTATGTGCTCATCTCTTTACCGTTGAAAAAAACAAAACAAGAAGAAAACCCTACAAAAACAGAAGAAGAAAAAAAGGGAAAAACAAAAAGTAAACCACTCAACTGTAAGAAATAGATTAAGGTGTATAATTCGGAAGCAATCTCCGGCAGGCACGAATGGGATAACAATTACGACTTCCATTGATAATTAAGGTACCCATTAAATTTTTTCTGTTTAATTTCGATTTGATTGTGATAATTAGCTAATTAAGAATAAATCTCCAAAAGTCTTTCCTGGATCCGACAAGAATATTAGTCTAGCTTCCCTATGTTTGTTGTGAAAATCTTTATAATTACACTGGTTTTAGTAATGACTCAACAGATTATCTTTTAGAAATATTAGTTTCTTTACAGTGGTTTGAATTTAGTCTAGCTTTTTGCTTGAATTATAAAAATACTTTCAGCTAAATGCTGGCATTGATCAGAATGCCATAGTTATCATATATTTGAAATATTTTCGTAACTTACACCAAACAAATAGACGTCTACGAAATTAGAAAAGCGTGAGAGAGAGAGAGAGAATAGCCAGCAAGTCAGATGTCTTCGCAGATAGATGGAGAAATTAAGTTCTAAGAAAAATAATATATTATTATTGAGATTAACAGAGTAGTTCTGATTCATTTGCCACACATTTAATCTGGTCCTTGGAGATTAGAATTCTGAACTTCTGATCGCAATGTTAGAGCTTCTTTGGATTTGATCATTCAAATATGCTCAGATCTACTGGCCACCCTAAGTATTTATTTTCTTTCTAATAAAGATGCTAAATTTTATACCAATCTGAGAAAGAATGATCATTCTGTCCTTAGAAAATGAAACGTCCTATTTGGATGCACCAACATGAGATGCACCATCAAATTTGGATGTATGTGAGATGACAACTCAAATAATTTCATTGTTCGAACAGATGAAATTTGGAGGATAAAAAAATCCAATTACTTATTTGATCTACCAGTTCAATTGAAATTATGTATATTTCAAACAGATAATTAGTAACCCTCGTCATCTTTCGTTGTTTTGTTTTGTTACATTATATATTTGTTTCTGAACAAACCTTTTTCATTCATGTTAGTAGCTGTATTGGTCTCAATAATTAGCCTCAAAAACTATATGTGGGGGCGAGGTCAAACAATTACAGCTCATCTAGATATCAAACAATTACATCTCATCTAGGGGTTAACCATTTAATTCTAAGACCATCATATGCAAAAGACGATTCAAAACTTACATCTGAAGTGCGTAACATAATACCTGATTCCATAACGTTTGTCATGGAATATCCAATCTCTTGTGAGAGCAACAGCCGTGTCTGTGAGCACGAGACTAGACTCCAACGGAAAGAAGCCCTTCCAAAACATCAAGAATTGGACTTTGAGAAATCATTTCCAATTTCTTAATGGATTTCTCATCTCTATTCTTTAATGGTGGAAGAAAAAGAGAAGGCTCACAATTTTGTATTTTTCTCTCTAGAATAACTATTCAGATTCTGTGGGATGACGGTGTCTTGTGCCTTGGGGACCAATCCCTTTAAATAAAAAAATGCTCTCGCGACAGTCCTGTGGCCCGCCAAAACCATTTTGAGAGTCCTTTGGTGGGCCACAGAAAGTCCCAGACATGTTCTGAGAACTGACTTTCCTGAATCAACACATTTCCTGCGGCCCGCCAAGACCATTCTGGTGACCCGCAGAACTCTCGGACTTTTTCCCATATTGTGTTACAACTTCCAGGTTTAATCATGCGGCCCTCCAAAAGCTTTTGGTGACCCGCAAAAAATTCCTGGAAGGTGATTCTCCCTAATTGCAAGTCCATATTCAGTCGATCAATGATTTGGGTTTTGCCTGTATTGATCTATACATTTATGGACCACACTCTAATGAATACATAGATTGTCAAATATCTTTAATCCTTATTGATCACTTTAGTTAGACAATCATATATGATAGTATACAATTCTTAATTATATCACATATATGTTCAACATTAATTGGATACTATGATCCAACACTATATACTCGAGCTATAACTGGATTTACTGATGACGTCCTACAATGATATGCAGGAAACAATTCCAAAATTAACGTGTAGCTTCGAGCAACAGAACATGGTCGAATCAGTAATTGTGAGTGCAGTGTCTGTTGGAAGTAAATTGTTTCTGACGAAACTCCTCGATGCAGCATTTACAAATAAACCAACAGATATTGCTCAAGATTCTCGTATAGAGGGAAACAAAACACAATTAGAAAAACTGGTCAACGAAACAAAGGGTGTATTTGATAAAGGGGAAGGTCTCAATTTGGCATTGTTAAAAGATTTGGCGGGCACACTAGCTGAAGCAGAGATCAATGGGGATACCATAAATTATATATTCAAGCATAATTTATATTGTGATCTGGAAAAGATGGACGAAAAACTTGATAAATTGTTGGAGAAGCTGCGTGGTCTCAATCGTAAACTACCTGAAAATCAGCCAAGTGATCACGGGCAGGAAGGTGAGATACCACAGGGTAACGTAAGAAGATGCTTGTTGTACCTTTCTTGTTTCCCGAAAGGTTTTGTTTACAATCTTAAACGAATAACTAGACTTTTAGTTGCACATGAGTTCATTCCAGCAGACAGCAGTAAGCCACTGCTGCAGCAACTCACTAAGATGGTGGCGCCTGAGAGCAGCTGTGAAGGGGAGATGGATCCATACTACATCCCGATTGGGAACGATGTGGAAAAACAGACCCAGACATGGCCACAAAGGCTTTATTTTCGTGAAACCGTTGTGGAGAGCATAGAGAGTATTGAAGAGAAAAACCTTATTCCCTCTCTTATTGTTTTTGGTGGAAGAAATCACACCTTTAAACTAAAAGAACGGGAGTTCATTTTGCTAAGGGTTCTTTCCCTAAGAAATGTAAAGCTAGGAAATGAAGAATATCTAAGTGAACTGTCTTTTTTAAAACATCTGGATCTAAAATATACCGATGTGCAAAAATGTGGTTGGTTAGAGGCTCTAGAGGAATTGCAGATGTTGGATTTGAGATACACCGGTGTGGAGGAAATTCCTGATAATTGTCTAGAGAAGTTGGGGAAATTGCAACACCTTCTACTGGGATACCATCCAAAAAGAGGTGTTGGTAGGTTGGTAGGTGCCAAATTGAATACCAAAAAGTTTAAGACGAAAAATCTGGAAACCTTGCGTGCTATCAGACGGCCTGAGGTGATTGATGGCAGTGTCGATAAGGTTGTCGATCTCTCTGTTACGGGTTTGGATAAGGAACAGCTGAAGAACTTCTGGGATGCTGTGGGAAAGTTTGAGAAGCTGACCAGCTTGGGTGTGGCTGTCACCAAAGACACTGTCATAACACTGCAAGACTGCCCAGATAACCTGAAGAACAAATTGGAAAGGCTCCGCATCGAAGGTCCAAAATTTTCCATTTCTTCGACTTCATCTCAGCCACATTCAGGGCTTGACAAGCTTTCTGAGTTTAAGCTTCTGATTGACCTAACTCTGGCCTCACACAAACCAATTATTAATAGCATCCCTACCTTAAGGTGTCTACTCTGCCTTCGGCTCTATGGTTACAGTAAGGAAACAATTTGCAAAATTGGTTTAGAGGGATTTGAAAGCCTGAAGAAGTTGGTGATAGGTGATATGGAAAAAGTGGAAACGGTTGAAATTTCCAGTGCAGTAATTGAGACAGTAACAACTCTCAAACTCTGTAATTTGCCAAACTTCAGGAAACTTGTATGCCCTGACCCAGAAGTTCCTCTCCTCATATGCAATACTGAGAGCAAAGCCAAGGTGCGCGTCAAAGATATTCAGTCACACAAAACTATATTTCTCAAGGGCTTTGACTCTAAGAAAATTCACAGTAGCCCCGCTCTCAAGATTTACCACTATGACATGTGAGCATTTACTTCTTCCTTTTTTATCTATTGCTTCCCTGTCTTCTCTTTAAATACTTCCGATATTACAAGTACATTTTGAAAACAGAAATATTGTAGATTTTTGTCAAATATGTGCTCGTATTTTAATACTTCTTTTCCTGGTATTAGATTTTAAGTAATTCGATCGGTGTTTGTGGCAATTTGGTATATAAAATTACTAAACCTGTTATTGTCAACTTCCTATTGTTCTAGGAACAAACAATGCTACAAATTAATGAAACGACATGAGAATCAGGTATGTACTTGTTTTCCTAATCTTACTTTTTTTTGGGTAATTATGTTCATTTTCTTATATGGTACTTTGACCTGTTTTATTCTGTTTTAGAGCTGATTGTGTCAACCGTGCTGCAGTGCTGCTTCTCCATGGACAATAAATTAAGTCTGGTTTGCTTCTTCGTGTATGTGTTCTGCTGTTCTCATTCTGTGTTTTATTGATTGTGTTTTCATAATAATTCTTCATAACCCCATGATGAATCCGGGTCATCTAGACTTAGATTCTACTTTTATTTTCACCACATTCAAATTGTAGCAATTTGTATTTCTGTTTGATGATATGTAAACCTCTGTATTCTACATGTGGGTATTTAAGTAATGAGTGATGTAATAAATGTTGTTACCATTCTCGAATTATGTATTTTTGGTCCTTTTCTGCAAGTGTGCCAACTAAATTGCTTAAGATAAATTAAGCCATTTCAAATACTGATAAAATAGCTCAAGCCACAGTACATACAATAAAATTGATTAAAAAACACTGTAGGGATCTTGTTGTGGATTTATGGATTTTATAAGCTTTTAAAAATATCCGTTGGTTATGGATTTTATAACCAGAAAATACTGATCATTTATTTGTTACTTGTTCTTGGATTACTGCTATATGGAATTGGGTAGCTTTTTATAACAATTTTACTTGTGACTGAATGTATTTAAGATTTATGCAGCAATTATTTTGAAAAACAGGTTGTTAATAGAATTGAATAGAGAGCTTGTATTCAAGATTTATGGTATATAGATGCAGCAAGTATTGAGAGAGGGAGAGAGAGAAGGGAACAAGAAGATGAAATAAATTAAAAAAAAAAAAATAAGTGGAGCAGAGTTTTGGAGAGATTTTTGGCGATTCTGTAGGCGACCATGGAACCTTCAACCTCACAAAGAGATCATAGCCAAAATCCAAGCTGCACATCCAACAAAGGCCGGAGACTGGCAAGTCGTGCGTAGGAATGCCGCTACCCCGACCAGTTATGGGTTCCCCACTGATGGTTTTGCTCCCACACACCAAAACCTATGTTCCTTACCAAACACTACCTACATACGCCCAAGTAATCGCCGGAAACAACCAATCCAAACAATCCACACCTTACACTTCTCCACCCTCTTCCCCCACGTTTCCACAGTCCCCAAAACCTGAACCGACTTACTACTATTCACCCCACATCCCCACGAAGCTTAGGTTCCCTGCATCGCTTCGCCGAGTTGAAGGGACGATGACTATGTTGCTGCAGGCAGGGACATAGCATCGCCAAGTGTCGTAATCCCATGAAATGCGGCCGCTGCAGGCAGAATGGACACACGGGAAGACATTGTAAGAGCACCAACTTCAACCATGCTGCACCACCTTACTCCCCGGCTGGGACAGTCACAGCTAACTGAGCTACAATTGAGCCGGGCTTTAGGGAGCTGCTGCAAGGGCCAAAGCCTTTGAACCCTATGCCCATGCCGGAAAACCTGCCCTCAGCAGCTAGTGGTTTATGTGGACCGGGATGAGGAACATCTCTTTGAAGTCTCAAAACTAGAAAAGGCGGTTGTTGTTTATGCAAATATCGACCTAGATTTTGAACTGTCCATCGATAAGATTGCCGAGTATGCAGCTCAAACCAACCTGTTGACAGAAAATCGTAGATTTATTTTCCGGTTTTAGGCCAAATTAGCTCAAATTTATTTTCCGGTTTTGAATTCCAAAACTGTAAAAAAAAAAGAAATTGCGATTTTGATTTTGGAATTCCAAAACAGCAAATTTAATTTGCGTTTTTAAGTTTTTTTTTTTGTAAACAAAAATGTTATAATTTATTTTTTTTGTATTGAAATATTATAAATATTTTATATATTTTCTTAAAAATAGATGAAATACTATACAATTTGATTTATTAGAAAGACTGCGACAAATAACCCAGATCAACATTTTCCAAGTCAGATATTTCGCGGCTGCAAGAAAAATTAAAATATTTCTCTGTGTGTTATTGGAAAAAAATAAAAATATTTTGAATCTGAGTTATTAATCTCGGTTCAAATGTCACTTCTAGGTAAATACGGATTATTTTCTGATCCTTCTATTTTTGAAAAAAACAAAAACTTTTAAGTTATTTAAGTATCATTTGTCAGAGAATGTCAGATGTTTTTTTATTTTTTTCAAAAATAGTAGGATCACAATATTTTTTGTATTTACCTAAAAGTGACTTTTAAACCTGGGATCAATAACTCAGATTCAAAACATTTTTATTTTTTTCAATAACACACAAAGAAATATTTTAATTTTTCTTACATCTACGAAAAATCCAGCTTGAAAAATGTTGATCCGGTTATTTGTCGCAGTCTTTCTAATAAATCAAATTATATAGTATTCTATCTATTTTCAAAGAAATATAGAAAATATTTGTAATATTTCAATACAATAAATAAATAAATTATAACATTTTCTGTTTTATAAAAAAAACTTAAAACTGCAAATTAAATTTGCGGTTTTGGAATTCCAAGACCAAAACCGCAAATTTTTTTGCGGTTTTGGAATTCCAAAATCGGAAATAAATTTGCGGTAATTCGGCCTAAAACCTGGAAATAAATCTTCAGTTTGGGCAGTTTTTGAAATCTTGTCAAACAGAGTGTAGATTTTGAAATTTAATATTTTTTTTAGGATATTAATAAAAATTTCAACATTGAATCTCTGCCGTCAGAGCTAAGAGAGTTCATTACCGGTAATGTCAAGCGCCTCAGGCGGTCAGGGCCAACGGAGAGTCTGATTTGGGAAAGCAGCAGTGAGCAGGGCCTAAATGGCGTAGGAGCAGCTGGTAAAGGGGAGAAGGCAATTGAAACCACGCCATGTAAGACAAAAGATCATAAAGCTGAAGATAACTTCAAGGAGTTGGAGACGGTGCGTAAATTGGTGAAGCAAAAACAACAGCCCAAAGGCCGAACTGGGCTTTTTAATGAAGCCCGCAATGACCAAAATTCCACCAAGCCCACTGAGCTGCACCTCCATTCAGATGGTTCACTTGAAGTCCATGTGGCTTTTTTGCACTCCTCAGCACTAGGCACTAGCAGATGTATGCGGCAGAGTGGTAAATCAAGTTGTATAGGACAACACAGAGCCGGCCCAGATGCACAACCAACAGATGAGTGAAACCAAAGATGGGCAGGATTACTTAGTTCTGGGAGAGCATGAGAGTGAATTGCCTTAATTTGTCTTTATGAATTTTAAGCAATTTAAATTATTGTCTTGGAATACAAGAGGATTGAAAGATAGCAGTAAGTGTAATGTTGTTAGGAATATCATAAGAAGTTCGAGATGTCATGTAGTTTGTTTACAAGAAACTAAATGGAACTCCTTTGATTTGGCTTATGTCTCGAGTAATTTACCGACTTATTTTGAGACAAGTTGTGTGATGTTACATGCTATCGGAACTTCGGGAGGAAGTCTGATCATAGAAGAAAAAATCGGCCGTTCCGGAGCGAGATCGGACGGTACCGAGCTATTTCAGGCCGAGTTACGCAGTTAGTGTAGATTTCGTCAAATGTCGGCCGTTCCGGCCTGATTCCAGTTAAATTTCAACCGTTCCGGACCGAAATATATACTATACAATAGATTAATGCGCTGTGAATCGATTGCAATGTAGACAATTAGGGTTATAAATATTATTAGCTCTAATTTTGACCCATCAGTTGATAGTAGAACTCCTGAAGTAGTAGATAAAATCTAGAGAGGTTAATGATAAAACTCCTGAAGAAGTACATAAAACCCCAGAAGAGGTTGATAGCAGAACTCCTGAAGAAGTTAAACCCGAGAAGAGGTTGATCAAGTTTCAGAAGAAACAATGAAAACTTTGCATTCGTTATAGCAAGCGATGTTATAAACGAAGAAGATAATGTGCCAAAAACTCTGAAAGAGTGTAGATACAGAAATGATTGGCCTAAATGGAAAGATACCGTAAAAGCAGAATTAAGTTCCTTAGAAAAACGACAAGTATTTGGACCTGTAGTCCAAATGCCCATAGATGTTAACTCTGTACGTTACAAATGAGTATTTTTTACAAAAAAAATGAGAAAAATGAGATTGTGAGATATAAAACAAGGCTAGTGGCGCAAGGCTTTACACAAATACCTGGAGTTGATTATGAAGAGACGTATTCACTTGTAGTGGATGCGATAACACTCAGGTTTCTAGTGAAAGATAACATCAAAGGGAAAGTGTTATAAAATAGTATTTATAGTATTTCTATGGAGATTCATTATGTAACTTCCAATATTAATCTTCAATTCATTGCCTCATTACCCCACTACTATTAGCATTCATTTTCTCTTTTATTATTGTAATGTCTTTTCATTTACAATTTATAACCTATAATTAGAGGCTTTGTAACGTCTTTTCATCCACCGAAACGGCCGAAACGCGAATTAAACAAACTCCAAAACTTTTTTGAGCTCTTTGCGTGAATCGAACCCATGCCCTCTATCTAAGCAACCAAAGTCAACTACCACCACACCATACAATCTTTGTTGTTAAAAAACACAACTCATTTATATATATGAGAATTTGAATTTGTACCAGTCCATTAGTCCATGAGAATTCTGAGAGTGAAAGAGTGTGTTTTTAGTTGTAATGTTTGTATTATATTATTAGTGGATTATTTGATTGTAATAATTTTTCTAAATTTTTTTATTAATTTTTTCCTATTTTTTCAGTGTCAATCTTCTAGCAAAAAGTCCGATTTTCCGATCTGATTCGGCCGATTCCGACCTATTTTTCCGATCCGGGTCGGGATCAGACGGTGCCGATCCCGATTCCAATTCTGATTTTCCTTCTATGAGTCTGATTGCATGGAAGAGGGACTATGTCCTTCTAATTTTTTTGTAATGAGGCATACGTGCACAGCCACGTTAATGCAACCGGGCTCGGGCAGAAAATTTCAGGTTACGTCGGTCTATGGACAGTATCTAGCATCGCACATTGAATTCCCTTGGCTCCTTGTAGGAGATTTTAATCTAGTAAGATGGTTGGTGTTCTGCTCGGGGGAAATGAGGGGATTTGCACAACAAAAAGTAGGCACTTATCGCGAGGGTACTCCGTCGCGAAAAGAAAAAGCACAGTTATGATGGTACTCTGTCGCGAAAAGTGCCTCGCGATAAGTGCCTACTTTTCGCGACGGAGTACTCTCGCGATAAGTGCCTACTTTGTTGTTGTGTTGGTTTGATGTTTTCTTTCAATGATCTAATTAGAGAGATGCAACTTGTTGATGTCCCTCGGGGGAATCAGTGCTATTCATGGTCAAATAAACAACCAAATCCAATTTTTCAAAGTTAGATTGGCGTTTGATAGCAACAGAACTGACTATATGCTCTTCCTGGTTATAACCCTACAGGTGCTAGAAGTGATTGTGTTTCGGACCATGCACCTTTATTATTGCACTGCCAGCAATGTCAGAAACGAAGGGAACCTCTAAAGATGGAGAGGTTTTGGCTCAGATATGCTCACACTATGAGGCAGTACAAACTATATGGGAAGCAGCGGGTTTGGAGAATGGTGATGCGAGTGCTGCTTTCAATAGCAAGTTACTGGAATTACATACTAATTTGCGGCAGTGGCATAAAACTCACTTTGGTCACCTGGAGGGGAAACTGGAAGAGTGCAAGGCCGAAATTTTAAACTTTGATAAAATTGAAGAATAGAGGTGCCTTACTGCTCATGAGTTTAAGTTGCGCAAGAACATGAAGGAAAAGGCCTACGAGCTATCAAATAACATAGAACTTCGGTGGAAACAACGTTCGAGATGTAACTGGCTTTCTAAGGGAGATACTAACAAGAGATTATTTCATGCATACGCGTTCGCACGTGCGAGAAAGAACACGGTCAAAGAGTTTATAGTCGGGGGTGCTACCATAGCTGACCAAGAGCAAATTAAAAATGCTTTTAGAGACCACTTGAGACAAACAATTGGGACAACAGCTGAATCTTTGAAACTGAAGGTGGATGCCTTGTACCCAACTGATCAGGTAAATCTAAACATTTACAATCTGCTTTTTCAGAAGAGGAAGTGCACATGGCGGTGAAACAACTTGCAAACAACAAAGCTGTGGGCCCCAACAGTCTGCCGCATGAGTTTGTGAAAATTGAGTGGGACACTATCAAGGGAGACATCATGAGAGTGTTTCAAGAATTTTTCAACCATGAGGCAAATTTGGATTTGATCAACAGAGCCAACGTTGTAATGGTGCCAAAGAAGGATGTTACGGACTACCAATCGAACACAACACTCCCAAGAACTCCCTCCCGCCCAGATTTTATTTAATAGAAAAAAGTTTTACAGAGGTTTTTTTCTTTCTTATCACATTCATACATCTTTCTCTCTACTTATTATTTTCTGCACATCTATATTTAGAAAGCAAATATTACAATTCCTTATTTAGCCTAATACATCTCCTAATATTCAGATTTGAATCAATTCTGATTGATATTGATTGCCTTCCATTCTTCCTTCTTTCCTTCTATGTTGGTACTCTGTTTGTACCAGATACCTTCCCAATCTGTGCAGCCTTCTACAGGTGCGTGCCAGCTTGTCCATTCAATACTCCCCCTCAAGTTGGTGCGTAGATATCAGTCATTCCTAGCCTTTCAATTGAGTCATTGCATATTTTTTGTGACACAGGTTTTGTTAATACATCAGCAAGTTGTTGGTTTGACCGTACAAAGGGTGTCGATATAATTTTAGCATCTAACTTCTCCTTGATAAAGTGCCAATCAACTTGTACATGTTTTTTTTATGTCATGTTGCACCGGATTATGGGCTATGTCTATGGCAGCTTATTATCACATAGTAACTTCATTTCAGATTGTGGTCCGAAACCTAATTCAATTAGAAATTTCTTTAGCCATAATAGTTCACAGATTGCTTTTACCATTCCTTTATACTCTGATTCAGCACTAGAGAGAGTGACAACATTTGATTTTTACTTTTCCATGTTACCAAGTTTCCTCCCACAAAGGTAAAGTAGCCTGCAATTGACTTTTGATCCATTACACACCCTGCCTAATCTGCATCACTATATGCCATTAAGTGTAAATGAGAATTTTTTCTAAACACAATACCTCTTCCTGCCGTACCCTTCAAATATCTAATAATTCTCATCACTGCTTCCAGATGTTCCTCTTTAGGAGAATGCATAAATTGACTAACGATACTCACGGCATAAGCAATATTAGGTCTCGTGTGAGAAAGATAAATAAGTTTTCCAACTAATCTTTGGTATCTCTCTACATTGGTAGGAGTGTGGTGATCAGAGTCAAAATAATGATGATTTACGTAGGGTTTTGGCTTAGGTTTTACATATTTCTCACACTTATGTTTAATTTATTAGAGAAAAAGGCTACTGTCACCCTTCTTTATATTTTATTGTAGAAAACAGGTTTTGGGACTATTTTACACCAAATGAAGCAAGAATCGGGCCAATCGGATAAGCGACGCTCATCGACGAAGTCTCTGTTACGGTCTATATTGCCTAATACGGATCAGGCCTAGCACAGACCAGAAGATAGCGCTGGAAGCATTAAACCCTAACCGTCGAGGTCCTAATACGGACTGCATCACTAGATACGGTCCGTAACCGAAGGCGCCTCTTGGGGAATAACTGCCGACAGCTGTTTCCAGATCAGTTTCTTAGCCCCTACTCAACCTCCAGATGTCCCTCCACTCCTATATAAGACCCCTGGGCAAAAGAATAACTTATCTTTGTAATTAGGGTTAGATTTGATTAAAGTGAGAAGAGAGGAGTGCTTGTAACAATGCCGTTTCGCGGCTAAGTTCCTTTTCTTAAGGCTAGGCAGTAAACCTTGTTACTCTTGATGTTTTGATATATATATATTTCTGTTGATTGTGATTTCTTGTTGTTAAATCTAAATGCTTTTGTGATTTACTATATCTTCATCTAACTTCAATGATCTAGTTTGAGTTCGTTAGGGTAGTGACAGTATCTTAATGGTAAGAGAAACTATTTGTTGGCCTCGTTGAGATTTATTAGATTTATGTGAAGAAAACCTTAGTGGGAAAACCATAAACCAGACCAACAAAACACGTACCAAATTCCATCACTTGCGTAAGGAAAATCACAGTGATCTGTGTAGTAATTTGGGGTATTTAAGAGATCAGTCATTTGCATAAGGAAACTCGCAGTGTCCTATATAGAATCTCGATGAAAGATCTGTCATTCTTGCGTAACATAAATCGCAGTGACCTATGTAGTGTCTTTCATAAAACAACAACATGAAATCATACGCAACAGGAATATATTATCAAGACGGATTAAGTGGCAATGGTGTGCCGAAACCTAGGAATCCTCATCTCTATCTTTATTTTAATTACTTTTAATTGCTTCCTAATTTACATTGATCACAACAACATCTCTCAATTTTCAGATTTCGTCTAGCCTTTTGAAAGATTGTGATTCGATCGCTCAAAGCACTGAACCAATATTCCCTTTGGATCGACCTCGAATATACTACTCGATTGTGCACTTGCAGTCCGAACCGATAGCATTTTCGAGTTTATAAATATTAAAAGAAACATTACTCTCTTTTGAGTGATCAAGTTTTTTGGCGCCGTTGCCGGGGAATAACGGTCCATTGTGCAAGGCCTCGCGAGACGCCCTTGCTTTGACCATTGAATCAAATTAACTAGAAACGCCTAGATTTCTTTTTATTTTCTGCATTTTTATTTTTCTTTCATTTTCAATTTCGTTTTTCATTTTATCTTCTTTTTATTTTTCAGTTTTAGTTTAATTTTCATATTTTCTTTTCTTTTTAGGACACTGCACGTTGGCCGAATCATCCTTACGAAGATCCGAGAGGATTGCTAGTAGGAGATGACAATTCGCTTCCACATCACCGATAAGAACCAATCATAGTTCTTCATCGAGTAATTCTGAAAGCGAAGAAGACTCAGATTCGATCAACATGAATATCCCACCGAACGAACCGATCAACAATGGAAGACAAAACAATGGTGATAATGGAGTTCACGATGCAGCAAGACCCAAACTTCTACGAGACTATTGCGTACCGCGCGCGAATGATCCTAATTCTAGCATAAACCCGCCAACTGTTACAAACTGTAATTTTGAGATCAAACCTGCTCTCATAAATATGGTTTCGCAACAGCAATTTGGAGGATTTCCACATGAAGATCCACATCTTCATTTGTCAATTTTCCTAGGGATATGCGAGACGATAAAGATCAACGGAGTTACCGATGAAGCGATCAGGCTAAGGCTATTTCAATTCTCATTAAAAGATAAAGCAAGAGCATGGTTGTTTTCCTTACCGGCCAATTCCATTCAAACTTGGGACCAATTGTTTAATGTGTTTATTACAAAATATTTTCCACCATCAAAAACTTCGAGGTTTAGGAATGCAATTACTAAGTTTGAACAAAGGGATGGTGAAACATTGTATGAGGCATGGGATAAATATAAGGATATGTTAAGGTGTTGTCCACATCACGGTCTAGAGAGATGGCTGATTGTCCAAACTTTTTATAATGGTCTAAACCCTACCGATAGGTTGTCTATTGATGCTTCCGCAGGAGGAGCAATCATGAACAAGGAACCTGACGAGGCTTACAACCTAATTGAAGAGATTGCAATCAACCAACACTACTGGATCCCTGATCGAAAGAAGCCAACTCCAATACCCGGCATGCACCGAGTAGATGATATATCCATGCTGAGCGCAAAGATTGATGCTTGGCAAATGGCAACAAGCAAACCAAGCAGCGAACGGTAGCAGCAGTCAATGCCGCAACAGCATGTGGCTATTGTGGAGGAGCGCATGAGATGAACGAATGTATGAATGTGACGGTAACTGAGGAAGAGATCTCAAGCAAACGCGATCGACAACAGCTTTCGACCTCAGCCCGCCTACAATACATACCATCCGAACAACTGAAACCATCCAAATCTCTCATACGTAAACAATCAAAGGCCTGTTGCACTCCAACAGAACTACCAACCACAGCCCAACTATCAACCGAGATACAACAATCCCCAACCGAATTACCAGCCAAGGCAATACAACCAACCGCAGCAACCTGACATCACATCTTTAATGGAGAGATTCCTAGAGAAGCAAGATAAGGCTAATGCCGAAATCACGCAGAAGATCGAATCCTTAACAAACCGCTACAAAGACTTAGAAGACAATGTCTCTAAGATGGCAAAAGAACTCTCGAGTATTACACGCGGAAAAGGCAAATTTCCAGGCCAACCGGAAGAAAACCCGAGAGAGACTTGCAAGAGCATAACATTAAGGAGTGGTACAGCTTATCAGGGACCTCCCATGCCCGATCAAACTTCTGATGAGATGCATGCAGAACCATCGCTTTCCGAAGAGTACGAGCCGCAACCACCGGAGCTGCCCGTATTCGAACTGCAGACAAACCTTACTGAGGAGCATAATGACACCGTAGGTGGAGACGAGCGACAACCCGAACCTGAATACGTTTCACCACCACCCTACAAGCCACCTCTGCCATTCCCTCCAAGGCTTGCCAAGCATAAGATGGAGCAGCAATTCACGAGATTCATGGAGACACTCAAGCAATTACAAGTCACAATTCCCTTCACTGAAGCAATTGCAAGCATACCCTCGTATGCTAAATTTCTGAAGGAGATTCTTTCAAACCAAAATAGACTCCAAGAATTCTCAACAGTTCCGCTCAATCTGGAATGTAGTGCGCTCGTGCAAAGAAAATTACCGACAAAGTTGAAAGATCCGGGAAGTTTCTCGATACCATGCACCATTGGCACAACCGATTTTAAAAGAGCTTTATGTGATCTGGGGGCAAGCGTGAGTTTAATGCCTAAGGTGGTATTTGATAAATTGGAATGTGGAGACCTATCACCAATAATGATCTCATTGCAACTAGCTGACCGATCAATTCGATATCCCGAAGGAATGTTGCTTGATATCCCAATCAAAGTTGGTAAATTCTGGATACCAGCAGATTTTGTGGTAGTCGATATGGAAGAAGATGAGCAAATTCCGATCATCCTTGGAAGGCCATTTCTCGCCACATGTGGGGCAATGATTGATGTCAGGAATGGAAAGATCTCACTCAATGTTGGCGAGAACAAGATGATTTTCAACATGAATGAGACCAAAGTCCCACCTGACATAAATCTTGTCTACAATTTAGAAACAAATGATGAGTATGGCAATGATGAATTGCGAATGGATGAATTTGAAGACTTCGGAGAAATGATGCACGAAGCAGAAGTGGAGAGATTGTTCATTGTACAAGATGACGGTCAGATCCATCCAACCTCCATGACAACACAAACCGATGATCTGAACAAGAGCCCCAATATCGCAAACAATAGGAACTATTCTCTCTTAGCCCTTGCATTAATCAAAAACCTACGCGAAGAACTTGATGCAATCTTGAAAGACTGGACGAGGTTCAAGTAGTACTCAGTGTGAGTCTGGCATTCGACCCCGGACCTCAAACACCAACCGACTTCTTCGAGAAGGGCAATGATGATGAGACCACAGAAGACACTGAAGGCAAACCACCCGACAGGCAACCCGCTTGCATTGATGGGAGGATATATGGAAGAAACTACTGATGCGACACAAAGTCAAGCTAACGACTTAAAAGAAGCGCTTCTTGGGAGGCAACCCAATGCCCCTTTTATATATTTCCTTATAATAATTATTTTTAGTTTAATTAGGACTTTAATAGGGGAATGAATGACATCCACTTATTTTTCATGACCAGGTGAACATGCTAGAGGAAGGGCTCGGTTAAAAATATTGGAAAAGTCAAGAAAATATTCTCTGTTGCCGACCGTATCAGCCAATACGGATTATGACAGTGAATACGGAATAAGGAGTTGTATGAAAAAAGGAAGACAGTAGCAGATACGGCCCGTATCAGCCAATACGGACCGTATCCCGAGGAAGAGCCAAGAAGCAGTTATCAGGATAAAAAAAATTTGGGTTGGCTACAGACCGTATCAGCCAATACAGTCCGTAATAAAAGCTAATCTGAGAATTAAAACCCGTCAACGAAGAGGCGCGAAGTTGGGTAACCGTTCAAATTAGAGGTTTTTCTATTATGAGCCCTCTCCCTCTCCCGTTTCTCTTCTCCTCTTCTCTCCATCTCTTTATTTCTCTTCCTCCCTTTCTTCTCCTCTCTTCTTTCTTGCAAAAACCCGAGCACGCCCTAGCACTAAGCCACCGGCCGCCAAGGGAGACCACCTTCGCTCACGCCGATCCTCAATACGAGCCGTATCTGACCCGTATCCGTCGTGAGCACCGTTGATCTCCACCATTTCGGTTCTTCCCCCTTTTCTCTCTTATTTTTCAATTTTATTTCAATTTCTTAAAATTAGTCCTTTATTTCTTTGCAATTTAGTTTTAGTGTTAGTTTTCTCTTTTATATTTAGTTAAGTACCAAAAATCACAAAAAAAATACAAAAAAATTAGGTTTTACCAGTTTACCAGAACCAGCACCAGCCCAATATAGTCCGTATCTGTCGATACGGTCTGTATTCAGTCCTGCACTTGGCTAAATTTCTACCATTACAGGGGTCCGTAATCGGTCCGTATTGACCTAATACGGGCCGTAACAGTGACTAGTAAACTCTCAAAATGGCCCCGAAAACACGAGGTCTTCTCAAAGCTTTGACAGGTAGAGGCAAGAAGAAGAGGGGGGAGTCTTCTTCTCAAAATCCACCACCTGAATCACCTGAACAAAGCCCCGAACGGGAAGAATTGCCGGAGTCTCCTCCACAAGATGAACCACAACCAATGGAGGGGCAAGAACATAACCCCCTGGACATAAAATTTTCGAAGAGAGCACACGCCAATGTCTTCGAAAAATTAGAAGACAACAAAATCATCAACCACAAGGCCATCCATATCGAAACCCTTGAAGAGCTCGGCCTCCTCGCCCAATTCAAAACCCTAGCCAAAAGGGTTCACATCTGGGACTTTCTCAACAAGCTGGTGGATGTCCCGGTCTATGACGACCTCACCCGCGAGTTCATTGCCACCTTCTCCTCCGAAAATGACATAATTAAATTTCAGCTGATGAACAGAGAGCAAGAGGTGTCAATGCGTGACTTCTGTGACATTTTCGGATTTAAAAATGAAGGCACGCAAGCACACAATGACGATCGAAATTTTTGGAAGCTGATCACCAATGACCGCATCAGTGACACAAGAGTTGCCAGCCACATTGTCCATCCGGTGCTCCGTTACATGCAGTCTGCTCTCAGCAATTCTCTCTTCGCTCAAGGTGAGACCTGCGCGAAAGTCACCTTCCCCGAGCTTTACATCCTCAAATGTATGCTCATCACACCGGAAGAGCCTCCGCACATCGGCCACTTCCTCTGCAACCACATCCACTCGATTGGCCAAAACAAAAGGGGCAGAGGAAACATCTCCATCGGTGCCATCGCAACAATCCTCGCTCGCCAACTCAGAATCGAGGTAGATTTCTTGAAAGAAGGCACCGGCATGAGATTCTTAGATATCGAGTGCCTCACCGCAATGAGAATGATCAGCGGCAGACCTCCCGAGCCATACTTATACAACATCGAAAGAAGGAGGGTTCAAATGCCTTGCAAACCACTACCTCTCAAAAACCAGCAAAGGTGGAGGCAAGTGGCCCCTATCGGCAGACAGGCCGCTCAGGAAAGCGATGATGAGGTTGATTTCGAGGCCCTAGAGGCCGAGGCTGAAGAAGAGGATAGGGCCGAAACCGCAGCAGCCGCCGCATACATGCAAGAAATGGCGGCAAATGAGCAAAGGGCTCGGCAAGAGGCGCTCGCAGTAGAAGCAGCGCGACAAGGGGCGGGACCATCTGATGCCCCTCAGAGTGGATACAACTAAGTTCTCCAAGCCGTCCAAAGAGTCAACGCGAACATGGAGAGGTTCTCCATCGACACCAGGACCACTTATGCCCGGCTTGACCAGCAGTATGAGACGGCACGTCACTCTGTAGGCCAGGTTCGTCAGGGCATGGACGAGCTGCGAGGGTATACTGCCGACAATAGGCGGGAGGCACAGCAGGCCCGCTACATGTCACAGCAGTACTACCAGCATGCCCTCACCACCGGTTTGCCGTACCAGCCACCACCATACGGACTCTTCGACCCGTCATTCTACGAGGAGATCCAGCGACCACCACCACCTCCACCACCTCAGGATTGAGGTGCAGTGAGTTGTATATTTCCCCGGTCTTTTTACTTTATTACTTCCTTTATTTTTATCTCTCGAGCATTGAGGACAATGCTCAATTCTATTCGGGGGGTAGGAACGTAAATTTGACCATGTATCTTTAAAATTTTTGCATTTTAAATTCTTAGGTGCTAGTAGTTTTAATCAATTTTTGATTAGGGTTGGAGAATTTACCGAAAATCCTAGGATGATTAGATTGAGCTTTTTAGCTAGCTTGCATTTTTATTTTTTTAGGAGTAGGTTAATCAAATAGGAATTGTTTTAAATTGAATTAGGCTAAGGTTTAGACAATTGGCCATGATACCAAAAATCAGAATTTTTAAAATAATTAGTGATCTCAAAGTGAATAATTAATTGCTAACCATGAAAGTTGACCAAAAATCGCAAACCCTGGAGTTTTTACTTATTGAGTAATTTATTTTTGCAAAGTCTTTTAATTTGATAGTATTTTAAAATACCCGTTTATTATAGATAGACCCCTAGCGAAACTATGTAATAATTTCTTGTATGAATGAACACTTGGAATTGTGTGTAATCATGGTGCTTGTGACACAAAAATATTTTATTTTTCAAAAAAATAGAAAAACACAAAAAAAAAATCAGAAATAAGAAAAAAAATAAAAAAAAAAAAATTCAGAAAAAGAAAAAAATAGAATAAAAGATGGAGGATAAAAAGAGTACGGGTGTCTACACAAGATTGGTTACCAATAGGCTCGATAAAACCTCCCAAGTTTTAATTTTTGTGCATATTTAATTTTTCGAAAATAGTTACAAGTACCAACACACTTAGTTGTCATACTTTGCTCCAATCAATTGGGAAGGAAAATCAAAATTTATATCATTAGAATTCCTATTGATTGGAAGGGATCCATTTATAATCAAAGGAGAAATTAATACTCTCAAATATAAGGATATTTGTGCAGTGAATTGTTCGGCAATAATTTTTCTCGGGTATGCACAATGAGGTCAATCATGGGGTGAATAAATTGTTCAAGGGAGAGGTCATGAATATTATAGAGTTCTAAATTTTTATTGTCATGCCAATTGTACCAAACCCAAATTCTAATTTAATTTCTAACAAGTCCTTGAGATTGTATGGTTTAACCTAGACCGGACCTTTGACCATCTGGAATGTCGTTGCTTGAGGACAAGCAACAATTCAAGTTGGAAGGCGTGATCAGAGTCAAAATAATGATGATTTACGTAGGGTTTTGGCTTAGGTTTTTGCATATTTTCTCACACTTATATTTAATTTATTAGAGAAAAAGGCTACTGTCACCCTTCTTTATGTTTTATTGGAGAAAATAGGTTTTGGGACTATTTTACACCAAATGAAGCTAGAATCGGGTCAATCGGATCAGCGAAGCTCATCGACGGAGTCTCTGTTACGGTCCGTATTGCCTAATACGGATCAGGCCTAGCACAGACCAGAAGATAGCGCTGGAAGCATTAAACCCTAACCGTCGAGGTCCTAATATGAACCGTATCACCTGATACGGTCCGTAACCGAAGGCGCCTCTTGGAAAATAACTGCGGACAGCTATTTCCAGATCAGTTTCTTAGCCCCTACTCAACCTCCAGACGTCTCTCCACTCCTATATAAGGCCCCTGGGCAGAAGAATAACTTATCTTTGTAATTAGGGTTAGATTTGATTAAAGTGAGAAGAGAGGAGTGCTTGTAACAATGCCGTTCGCGGCTAAGTTCCTTTTCTTAGGGCTAGGCAGTAAACCTTGTTACTCTTGATGTTTTGATATATATATTTCTGTTGATTATGATTTCTTGTTGTTGAATCTAAATGCTTTTGTGATTTACTATCTCTTCATCTAACTTCAATGATCTAGTTTGAGTCCGTTAGGGTAGTGACAGTACTTTAATGGTAAGAGAAACTATTTGTATGAATTAGCCTCGTTGAGATCTATTAGGTTTATTTGAAGAAAACCATAGCGGAGAAACTATAAACCAGATCAACAAAACGCGTACCAAATTCCATCACTTGCGTAAGGAAAATCACAGTGATATGTGTAGTAATTTGGGGTATTTAAGAGATCAGTCATTTGCGTAAGGAAACTCGCAGTGTCCTATGTAGAATTTTGACGAAAGATCTGTCATTCTTGCGTAACATAAATCGCAGTGACCTATGTAGTGTCTTTCATAAAACAACAACAGGAAATCAGACGCAATAGAAATATATTATCAAGGCGGATTGAGTGGCAATGGTGTGCCGAAACCCTAGGAATCCTCAGCTCTATATTTATTTTAATTATTTTTAATTGGTTCCTAATTTACATTGATCACAACAACATCTCTCAATTTTCAGATTTCGTCTAGCCTTTCGAAAGATTGTGATTCGATCGCTCAAAGCACTGAACCAATATTCCGTGTGGATCGACCTCAAATATACTACTCGATAGGATTGTGCGCTTGCAGTCCGAACCGATAGCATTTCCGAGTTTATAAATATTAAAAGAAACATTGCTCTCTTTTGAGTGATCATGTGGTCAGAGTAAGCATCTAGTTTCAGATTCGGAACTGTTGGAGTGTCTACAGGTTTGCATTCTAACATTCCTACTTCGGTTAGGAGGTCCAATATATATTTTCTTTGGGATAAATAGATACCTTCCTTATTTCGGGATACTTCTATTCCTAAGAAATATTTCAAACCACCCAGATTTTTCATCTCAAATTCCTTGGACAATTTTCCCTCTAAGTTTTGTATTTTGAGTTTGTCATTACCTGTTATAATCATGTCATCGACATAGATTATTAAGACAGCAATTTTACCTTGATTCTTCTTAAAGAACATGGTGTGATCCGACTCGCTTTGTGTATAACCGTACCCTTTCCTAGCTCTACAAAAGCATCCAAACCACGCCCTGGGTGATTGTTTCATACCATAGAGCGCTTTCTCAATCTGCAAACCTTATTTGTATCAGTTGGTGTTTGGTAGCCAGGAGGTACCTCCATATAGATCTCTTCTTTTAATTCCCCATGCAGGAATGCATTCTTTACATCAAATTAGTGCAATGGCCACTCTAGATTAGCTACAAGGGATAAAATAATTCTAGCAGAATTCAATTTAGCAACTAGTGAGAAGGTTTCTTGATAATCGATCCCATAAGTCTGAGTATAACCTTTTGCTACTAATCTCGCTTTGTACCTTTCAATTCTCCCTTTCGCATCATACTTCACTGTATATACCCATTTACACCCTACTGTTTTCTTTCCAGCAGGTAAACCAGTTATTTCCCAAGTGTCATTTTTAATTAAAGCCTCCATTTCTATATTCATTGCATTAACCCATCTCTGGTCTTTTTCAGCTTCTTCTAACTTTTCTGGTACAACTACTGATGATATTTGGTTTACAAAACCTTTTAGTGGTTCAGTCAAATGACTTGTAGTGGTATATTTTGCTATTGGGTATCCTTCTTTACTCGTACCATCCTCTGGAACATACCCTTTCGGAGGTTGTCCCCTATTACTCCTTTGTGGTAATTTAAATCTTGTTTCGAGAGAACTTACCTCAGGATTATTCCCAAGAGATTCGGGCCGGTGTGGTACCTCTTCAGATTGTATTACCTCTTCATTAGTATCACAATTTCCAAGAGTTTCTGTCAGTTCTGAGTTAGCAGAATTTGGTTATGAGCTTGAAGCAGAATTCGGTTCTGAGTTTGAAGCAGAATTCAGTTCTGGTCTGGAAGAATTCGGTTCTGGTCTGGAAGCAGGGTTTGGGTGTATAGAATTTGGGTATATCTCCATCTGGTGTGGATCACCTTTTGATCTCAGGTTCGGGTCTGATCTGTAGTTCGGGTTCTGGTCTGGATTCAAAATTGGTTGTGGATGTTGTGCATAATTATCAAGGTGTGTATATGTTGGATCTGTTAAGAAATTAAAATCCAATTCCTCATGCATACTACTCTCCCCCTTAATTGGAGTTTTAAGTGCTTTATAAAAATACTCATTTTCCAAGAAAATCACATCCATCGAGATATGTAATTTTTGTGTAGCAGGACTATAGCATTTGTAACCCTTTTTATTTTTTTCAAACCCTAAAAACACACATTTTTCTGCCCGGGATTCTAATTTGGAGCGAAATTTTTTCTGAATGTGAACAAATACTGTGCAGCTGAAAATTTTTGGAGTGAGGTTGAGTGCAGAGGGAAGTGTACATTTTTCGAAAAAAACTTGTAAAGGTGTTTTGAACTCGTTTACCTGAGTTGGAGTCCGATTCATTAGATAAACAGCAAATGACATAGCATGATCCCAAAAAATACTAGGCATACTACTTTCAATTAGGAGAGCCCGGGTGATTTTGAGAATATGCCTATTTTTCCGTTCGGCAACTCCGTTTTGTTGAGGTGTCCCTACACATGATGTTTCATGCACTATTCCTTTTTTTGAAACATTGTTTGTAAGTCACAATTCACATACTCAGTTCCGTTGTCACTTCGTATGATTTTAATAGTTTTTTCAAATTGTGTTTTGACCATGGTTATAAATTCTTTAAACACCCTTTTAACCTCATCTTTGGTTTTTAATAGATACATCCATGTCATTCTGGAGCAATCATTGGTAAAAATTAAATACCATCTAAAACCAGATTTGGACACCATTGGAGATGGTCCCCATACATCGGTATGTATTAAATCAAAAGGAACAGATTTTTTATTGTCATTTGCTAAATAAGTTGATCGATGGCTTTTTGCCTTAATACACGTTTCACACACAAGATTTTCATGGTTACAACCAGTAAAGAATTGGGGAAAGAATTTTTTCATATACCCAAAGGATGGATGTCCCAATCTTCTATGCCATAACCAAATTTTCTTTTCCATTTCTGTAGAATCGACACTTATTAGAGAGTTTCCAGTCTTCTCGTTATCCAGGTAATACAATCCTCCCCTTTTAGTACCACGGCCCAAAATCTTCTTGGTGTGAATATCCTGGAATATGCAATAATCAGGAAAGATAAGCATCACACAATTTAGATCTTTAGTTAACTTTCCAATGGAGATGAGTTTTGTTGACAGAGAAGGAACAACCAAAGTATTGTGAAGGGTCAAAGTTGGGGACAGTACCACATCTCCAGCCCCACTAACCGGGTAGCAAATACCATTTTCATTAAATATGCCATTTTTTTCTGGGTGTTTTAGTGTTTATAAAATCTGTTTCAGAATGTGTCATATGGTCTGTAGCCCCAGAGTCTAATACCCATTCTTCTTCTTTTGAAAGATTACAGACAACATTACAATTACCTGTGTCGGCTAAGTGACCTGCTATACCTGTGGTTGGACAATATGAATTGCTACCTCTTGCTGCGTGAAGCCCCTTGGCTTGAAGGCCTACTGGTTCGGCCACCAGCTGCTGCTGAGTTCGGCCACCAGCTGCCCCTTGGTTGTTTGCATCGGACCACTGGATTGGTTGGGCTTTTGAAGTTGGGTTCCCAGCCATCATGCCACTGGTTGCCGACTGGTGTGACCCCCCATCAGCCTGTGCCACGGCAGCTGCCCGGCCTCTTCCTGACCCGATGTGTTTCCCTTTGCGTTTATCCTTGTATCAATCAGGATATCCCACGAGCTAAAAACACTGATCTTTGGTGTGTCTTGTTTGGCCACAGTAAGTGCATTTCAAACCCGATTTATCCACATAAGATGAGGATTTATTCCAGTTGTAATTTGTCTCAAAGTTTCTCTGCCCTCTGGATATCATTGCTGCTGAGATTTGAACTTCCCCTTCATATCCCTTTTTCATGATCTCTTGCCTAGTAGCTTCCTTTCTCACCCTAGCGAAAGCTTGCTCAAGAGATGGAAATGGTGTCATTTGTAACACATTTGCACGCTCATTATCGAGTTTATCATCAAGACCATCTAGAAAAGAATAAACTCGGGATTCTTGAGTAAATTTATCAAATTTTTCAATGTCTATGGCGCAAACCATTGGGTTAGGACGAAGGAAATCGATTTCCAACCATATGTCTTGTAATTCGTTGTAATACTCTTCCACAAATCTACCCTCTTGTTTAATTTTATTTACCCTTTTATTTAACTCAAATACCTGAGTAGCATCGCTCCCATCATAGAAGGTGGTGGCTATTGCGTCCCATACCTCTTTGGCGGTTGGATATCGAAGAAATTTGCCGTAGAGGTTGGTATCAAGGAAATTGCATATCCATCCTTTCACCACTGTATCTTCAACATCCCACCTTTTGAATGATGGGTCAGCAACTGCCGGAGGAGACTCGGTGATGTGCTTAAGTTTTTTACGAGCTTTAATATACATCCTTACAGCTTGTGACCATAGAGAGTAGTTTTTTCCATCGAGTTTAATGGGAACGATATTAGGGTGTAAAGTAGCCTCAGAGGAGTTAGGTAGCGGTGGTGGTGTAAGTGTTCGAGGACATTGCTGCATAGCCATCAATTGGTTTTGTTGTAGAGTGAGGAGGTGGGTTATTTTTTCAATCAAGATTGCGCTTTCAGAGGGGTTTTCAGGAGTACCCAACATGGTGAATCTGCAACCTTCTTGGTGCAATATAATGACAAGATGGATCTTCTTCTCTTCACTCGATAACCCAAGGTTAAACCTGGAGCTCTGATACCATGTTACGAACTGCCAATCGAACACAACACTCCCAAGAACTCCCTCCCGCCCAGATTTTATTTAATAGAAAAAAGTTTTACAGAGGTTTTTTTCTTTCTTATCACATTCATACATCTTTCTCTCTACTTATTATTTTCTACACATCTATATTTAGAAAGCAAATACTACAATTCATTACAATTCTTTATTTAGCCTAATACAGCTCCTAATATTCAGATTTGAATAAATTCTGATTGATATTGATTGCCTTCCATTCTTCCTTCTTTCCTTCTATGTTGGTACTTGGTTTGACTAGATACCTTTTCGATCTGTGCCAGCCTTCTACAGGTGCGTGCCAGCTTGTCCATTCAACAAAGGAAGACACTAGTGAGCTGACGGATTACAACCTATAAGCATTATAAACATAATGCCCAAGCTGATCACGAAAGTCCTTGCAAATCGCTCAAGAGTTTGTCTTCTTGACCTCATATCTTCGCATCAAACGGCGTTCATAAAAGACCGGCACATTGGCAGAAACTTTATAGCTACTTGTGAAATCTTGCAGCATATATCTAATTCAAGCAAAGGTGTGATCTTTGCTAAGATAGACTTCACCAAAGCTTTCGACTCGGTAAGGTGGAGTTTCTTAGAGGAAGTTATGAAAGCTTGTGGTTTCCTGGAAAGATGGGTACAATGGATTGCACGATTATTGGATACATCACAGTCAAGAGTGCTCATAAATGGGGAGGAGACAAAGTTCATTAGGCACGGGCGTGGTTTGAGACAGGGAGACCTGATTTCTCCTATGTTATTCATATTAGCTACGGATGTTTTTCAGAGATTTGTGGCAGGGGCAAACTCAATCCTAAATCACTCGCTGTCAAACAGATTCTCAGAAGGAATTGTAGCGCTACAGTCTGATGATGATACGACGGTCATAGAAAATGCGCATCAAGACACGTTGGTTACCTTAAAGTTGATACTAAGGCTTTTTGCTAAGGTCTCGGGCCTCAAGATAAACTTTAGCAAAAGTAACTTTGTATAAATAAACTTGGAATCTGAAGAAGTGAGAATGGCAAGGGCTGTTCTAGGTTTCACAGGGACAAACCTGCCAGTCACCTACCTGGGAATGCCGCTAACAGTAACCACTCCCAGGAGGCAAGCATTCCTACTGTTAATCGAGAAGATTGAAAAAAATATGGATGGATGGAAGGGAACGTTAATCTCAAGACGCAGTCGCTTGCAATTAATCAAATCGCTATTATCCGCAATGCCAATATACTTCATGGCGTGTTTCAAGCTACCAAAATGGGTTTTAAATAGAATAGACCACATAAGAAGGTCATTTTTTTGGGGAAAGATTGATGCAGGTGGAAGGGGAATGTCACTGGTAAATTGGGATATGGTTTGCCTTCCAGTACGGTGGGGAGGCATAGGAGTGCAAGATTTGGGGGTGCACAACATAGCGCTTCTCCTTCGCTGGTGGTGGAGGGCATATAATAACCCCGCAAGTCTTTGGACGATAACAGTGACGAAGAGGTGGACTGGTGTGTATGAATGGGCATAATTTCTTGTCAATTTTGGGCATTGATTTTTGGAAGGGTCTGTTGAGACTTCAACCCCTGTTTAACTCTTGCAAAATTTGGATAATTGAGATGGAAGAAGGATTTCATATTGGCTGGATCCGTGAACGGATCGCCTATGTTAAACCTCCTGGAAGAGGGGCAGAGACCAGAACACCCAAAAATTTCTCTATGTGATGCAATCCCGATCAGAGAAAGTGCATTAAGAAAGGATAGTACATGACACAATTACCTTCACAAACATGAGAGATAAAATGGAGTGGAAATTGACGGCTGATGGAGTCTACACGGCTCGTTACTTATACAAGGTGATGATGGGGACTGGTATGATAGGGTGCACATGGATGTCTGGAAACTTCGCATACCGCCACAGTATGGATATTCATGTACCTACTACCTACTACTTAGAGGAAGAATCTTGATGCTGGACGTTATGCAAAGAAGGAACATGGGTTCAAACACAGGATGTGCGATGTGCCAAAAGGCCCAAAACTGTCCAGCTGAATTGGCAATCCACTTGATTTTCATGTGCCCCAAAGCAACAGAGGTCTGGTACGAAATGTCGGCACGGGCTGAGGTATAGGCTACTGGTACTGGACACTACCATAGAGGGAATGGGGAGCACATCAAAGGAACAGGCAAACCGTAGAGGAGGTCAGATAGGAAAGGAAAGGAAAGGGGATCTTTCTTTGCGTGTACCTCCTAGCACATATGGAAGAGAAGGAATGAGAAGGTCTTTGCTGGAAACTCAACCCTGTATCAAGTGGTGGCAGAAAAAATCAGTACAGATGGAAAGTTATGGGTCAAGTTCTCAACAGGGGATGGCGCACGCTGTTGAATTAATAAATTTAATTTAGTATTTTGTGAAGTATTCTAGAAAGTTAGAGAAATATCAAAGTCTAGAGTTCAAATCCAAATTGTCTTCTAATATGTAATAGCCTTTAGAATTCATGAATGTTCATGAGAAATATCTAGAAAATGGATAAGGATAGGAGTAGAAAATAGATAAGGATAGGAGTAGAGATATCTAGATATTTTGTATGAGGTGTAATAGGCCTAGAATGTTCTTTGGAGTAATATAAATAGAGGTATGAGCTTTTGTAGGAAGTATGCATGTGTGAAATAGATACAAGCTTTGTAATAGAAGAAAATAGCCTCTTGTACTCTTGCTTTGTTATAAGAAATAGAGTTTGAAGTTTGTGTTCTCTCCACCAAAATTATAATTTCTATCTAACAAAGTGGTATCAGAGCCATGGCAAGTTCCTCCGTGACATCACTTGGACAAGTTCCATTACCGCGCCTTACAAAGACAAACTATGAGAATTGGAGTATACAAATGAAGGCTTTACTCGGTGCGCAAGATGCGTGGGAAGTAGTCGAAGTCGGCTATGATGATCCGGGTACGACAGCCCAAATGCCGGCGAATCAATTGAAGCTTCTCAAAGAAACCAGAATGAGAGATAAAACCGCACTCTATCTTCTTTTTCAAGCAGTTGATGAATCTGGTTTTGAGAAGATCGCCGGTGCGACAAGATCAAAGGAGGCGTGGCAAATTTTAGAGAAGGCATACAAAGGTGCCGACCGAGTAAAACAAGTTCGGTTACAAACTCTTCGTGGCGAACTCGAGGCGATGAAAATGAAAGAATCTGAAGGTGTATCCGACTATATAACTAGGGTACAAAGCGTTGTTAATCAACTAAAACGAAATGGCGAGACTCTAACCAATGCACGAGTGGTGGAGAAAATATTACGGACTTTGACTGATGACTTCAAAAATGTGGTGTGTGCGATTGAAGAGTCAAAAAACTTACAAGAAATGACCATCAACGACCTCTCAAGCTCCTTGGTGGCTCATGAGCAAAGGAAAAAGAAGAAGCAAGAATTGCTAGAAGAAGCGTTGCAAGCAAAAGCAACATTAAAAGAAGACAAACCGGGCAGCAGTGAATGAGGTCGAGGTCGAGGTCGTGGCTGCCGTGGAGGTCACGGTTATGGTCGCGGTAGAGGCCGCGGTCGAGGTCAAGGCGAAAATGAAGAAAAAGAAGAGAGGTACTTCAACTACTCGCGTGGAGGAGGACGCAGTCGTGGTAGAGGCGGCCGGTCAAGTAAGGCACACATCCAATGTTATAATTGCAAGAAGTATGGTCATTATGCATCGGAGTGTTATCACAATGAGAAAAAGGTGGAGGAAAATGCAAATCTGGCTACCAAGCAAGAAGCCAATGATAGTGGTATAGTGTTATTGGTGAATAAGGAAGATAGTCCCGACAATGAAAACGTGTGGTATCTCGACATGGGTGCAAGCAATCACATGTGCGGTTACAAACATATGTTTAACAAAGTTGAGGAGATATCAAATGGTCATGTCTCATTTGGAGATGCTTCTAAGGTACGGGTAGAAGGTCAAGGAGATATTTTAATTCAATTGAAGGATGTGACTCAAAAATTTATCTCAAATGTTTATTATGTCCCGGAAATGAAAACTAATATTTTGGTTTGGGGCAATTAATGGAATTGGGTTATTCAATTTACATGAAAGGAAATACTCTTTATTTGAGAGACCAAAATAATCGGTTGTTAGCACAAGTTGAGATGACCAAAAATAGAATGTACAAGTTGAATTTGATCAATACACGAGCAAACTGTTTGAAAGCATGTGTAGAAGATAAAACATGGCTATGGCATTTGAGGTTTGGGCATGTGAACTTTGGAGGTTTGAAAGAAATGGCAAGCAAGAATATGGTATTTGGATTACCATCAATCAATATTCCCGACAAGATGTGTGAGGGGTGTATACTCGGGAAACATGCAAGAAGTAGCTTTCCGAAAAAAGCTGGCTATCGAGCAAAGAAGTCTCTTGAGTTGGTGCATACCGACATATGTGGTCCGATCAACCCAAGCTCCTTTGGTGGAAACCGGTATTTCATAACTTTTATTGATGATTTCTCTAGAAAAACATGGGTTTATTTTATGAAAGAGAAGTCAGAAGCTTTAGCCATTTTTAAGAAATTTACATTTTTTGTTGAAAAGCAAAGTGGCTATTTTATTAAGGCTTTGAGATCAGATCGAGGCGGCGAATTTACTTCAGCCGCATTTAACTCTTTTTGTGAGTCACACGGTATTCGGCGTTTCTTAACGGCGCCATACACACCCCAACAAAATGGAGTCGCGGAGCGTAAGAATCGGACTATTCTTGACATGGTCCGAAGCATGCTCAAGAGTAAGAACATGCCAAAAGAATTTTGGGCGGAGGCGGTGAATTGTGCCATTTATTTGCTAAATCGGTGCAAGACAACAAGTTTGGAGAATATAACACGTCAAGAGGCATGGAGTGGTTTAAAACCAACGGTAGCACATCTAAAAGTATTCGGTAGCATTGCATATGCTCATGTACCGGATCAAAAGCGTGTGAAATTGGATGACAAGAGTTTGAAGTTGATTTTTGTTGGGTATGATGAGAGATCTAAAGCATATAAACTTTATGATCCAACTAACAAGAAGATGTGTATTAGTCGTGATGTGTAGGTAAACGAAGAAGCCATGTGGGATTGGAATTCAATGGTGGAAGTTTCTCATGAGGCGACGAAAGATGAGAAATAAATGATGAAACACATGCCACTCACAACAACAATATCAGATGCACCCTCATCGGATGACGAGATGAGAACCTCGAAAACAAGAAGCATAAGGGACTTATACGAGACGACAAGTGAGTTGCATTTGGTGTGTCTCCTTGCTCAAGGTGACAATATCTCTTTTGAAGAGGCAATTGCATATAGCAAGTGGCAAGCCGCTATGGATGACGAGATGCATGCAATCGAGAAAAATGACACGTGGGAAGTGGGAACTAAGTCCACTTCCTGAAGGTCACAAGCCAATTGGTGTGAAATGGGTGTACAAGAAGAAAATGAACCCGCAAGGTGAAATAGAGAAATACAAAGCAAGATTGGTGGCAAAAGGCTACAAGCAAAAGGCCGGTATCGACTATGAAGAGGTGTTTGCGCCGGTAGCTCGAATGGAGACAATTCGACTATTAATTTCAATTGCCGCACAATCTAAATGGCCTATCTTTCAAATGGATGTCAAGTCGGCATTTCTCAATGGCATCTTAGAAGAGGAGGTATATGTTGAGCAACCCCCCGGGTATATTAAAGAAGGTCATGAAGGTAAAGTTTTAAAATTAAAGAAGGCGTTATATGGTTTGAAACAAGCTCCTAGAGCTTGGAATACCCGAATTGATCAATATTTTAAATCACACGGTTTTGTGCAATGCCCATATGAACATGCACTTTATGTGAAGGTTGAAAATGGAGATATGTTGATTATAGTTTTGTATGTTGATGATTTAATTTTAATGGGCAATAGTGGAAAAATGATTGATGAGTTTAAAGAGGCCATGATGCGGGATTTCGAAATGACTGATTTGGGACTTATGTCCTATTTTCTCGGTCTCGAGATAAAACAAGGAAATGAAGGAATTTTTGTTTCACAAGAGGCTTATGCAAAAGAAGTTTTGAAAAGGTTTAATATGGAAGATTGTAAGCTGGTAAGCACACCGGTTGATTGTGGTGTGAAGTTGTCTCGGCATGACAAAGAAAAGGTGATTGATGTAACCTTATACAAGAGCCTTGTTGGTAGTTTGAGATATTTGACATGTACAAGGCCGGACATTTTATATGTTGTTGGGCTTGTAAGCCGGTACATGGAGGAGCCGAGATCAACACATTGGAAAGCCATCAAACGGATTCTCCGTTACATTCGAGGTACTCTATCTCTTGGTTTATTTTATCACTCATCCACTAATAATTTTGGAGTTTTTGGTTTTTCGGATAGTGATTGGGGTGGAGACACGGATGATAGAAAGAGCACCTCGGGATTTGCATTTTACATGGGAGATACGGCTTTCACGTGGCTTTCAAAAAAGCAACTAATTGTAACACTTTCGATGTGTGAAGCAGAATATGTGGCAGCAGGGACATGTGTGTGTCATGCAATTTGGTTAAGGAGATTACTCAAAGAGATTAATTTTTCTCAAGATGAGGCTATACCAATTTATTTGGATAGCAAGTCGGCAATTGAATTGGCGAAAAATCCGGTTCACCATGAAAGAAGCAAACATATCGATGTGAGATTTCATTTTATCCGGGAGCATGTGAAGGAGAAAAATATCGAATTGATACATGTGAAACAGTGAAGATCAAGTTGCTGATATTTTTACTAAACCATTGCCAATCAAGTCGTTTGAGAAATTGAGGAATCTTCTTGGCATGAAAGATGGAAAAGAAATTAAGTTTAAGAGGGGGTGTTGAATTAATAAACTTAATTTAGTATTTTGTGAAGTATTCTAGAAAGTTAGAGAAATATCAAAGTCTAGAGTTCAAATCCAAATTGTCTTTTAATATGTAATAGCCTTTAGAATTCATGAATGTTCATGAGAAATATCTAGAAAATGGATACGGATAGGAGTAGAAAATAGATAAGGATAGGAGTAGAGTTATCTAGATATTTTGTATGAGGTGTAATAGGCCTAGAATGTTCTTTGGAGTAATATAAATAGAGGTATGAGCTTTTGTAGGAAGTATGTGTATATGAAATAGATACAAGCTTTGTAATAGAAGAAAATAGCCTCTTGTACTCTTGCTTTGTTATAAGAAATAGAGTTTGAAGTTTGTGTTCTCTCCACCAAAATTATAATTTCAATCTAACACACGCTGATGGGAACAAATCTCCTTCCAGAATCAGACTAGATACATAGTACAAGTCAGATTGTGCTATGGGTTTTTTTATAAAAATGTACCAGTTTGAAGTTTGAACTCTGATTTTAACAGTATCCGATGTTGTTTTCTTTTGGGTTTTTCCAAATTTCATGATGACTGGTAGGCAGTGGGGAAAAAGGTATGTAAAAGCCTTTGATGTATGCAGACAGTTGTTTATTTAGTTTTTACTTTTGAGCAGTGATTAGCACTGGATGTCCATTGTAATTTTTCTACTTAATTTAATAAATTTGGTTTAGCAGCTGCTGCCAACATTTTAAAAATCAGAGAGAGAGAGAGAGAGAGGGAAGTCATGAATTGTCGTTCCGAATTAAAGCTTCAGAGAAAGTGAAGAGATGCTTGAACTCGAAAGGTTTAAAAGTTTCAAATTCAAGCTAACTCTATCGGTGCCTTGGTTTGAACCGATAGCAGAAATTCAGCAAATTCAAATTTTGGAGATCAGTGCTCTATAGTTTACTGTGAGTAATAGAGATGCACGTTTGAAACTGAAAGTTAAAAATATAAAAAATAAAAATGAATCTTGCAGAATGTGTGTATATATATATATATAATATATATATATATATATATATATATTTATTTTTTATAACATGAATGTTTTTGCTAAATTGAGTTATTCACCTTCTGCATGAGTGATTTTTATTTACACTTTTTATATAAAATTATCGTGCATGCATGTTAGTAATGAGTGAGTCATGACCTTCTCCATTTATCTCTTCTATATATTCATAATTCAAGAAATATATATATTAAACATATAATATTACACATCAAACATAACTAGAATTTTAAACATACAATATTACAAAAAAAAGATAATATTACATCAAACAAAATTAAACATACACATGTCCATAATTCGACATATATATACATTACACATACAAATGTTACCAATTATTACATTTTAAAATGATTAGCTTGGTTGAGTAATTATGTTTGAGTTGAGCTTGGTCATAGCTAGCGCCATCAAGGCATATTGCACTGGAGCGCGGCTAGCATTGTTAAGGCATGGTACTTAGTGTCAGGTACTTTGGGAAATTTGATGCGTGCTATGCTGCGCTGTGTGCATTGACGATTTGTTTGATTGACCAAATTTGTTTATTAAAACAAATAGATAATAAACAAAACAAATCATAAATTACAGAAACGATCCCAGTGGTGAAACCACAGCTGCACGTACACCATATATTACAGCCAAAGAGACAAGTAATTAAGAAAATAGCCACTGAAATGTTCTTAGCAAAGAGTACTGTTGGATATACTAATGTTGTTTGTGAAACAATGAACAAACTAAGGAGCAGGAGCAGGGGCGCTAATGGGTCCTAGAGCAGGGGGCAGTTGTAAATCTGCACATAAGTAGCACCTATTCCAAAAATCAGAACGGTGAAAGTGGTGAGAATGAAAGACTTTATTTATGCTGGCTATGCCACCCGTCATTGTTACAAAGATAAGCACTCCAGCAAACAGTATTATGTTAATCATGTATGATGTAATCAGTGAAAAGCCACTCAATTCAGCATCCTGCATTAAAAAAAAAAGAATTACTAAATTACTGCATTGCGAACAGTGGTTAATTGAAAGAGCTACAAGTAAGATAAGCATAAAAATAGAGCATGCATGAATTTACATCGCGGTGCTGAGAATATCCAAAATAGAGCATGTGCGCTGCAGCTGGAATTATGTATATTGCCAGGCTGACGATGAGTGACCCAACAAGAGAGGTGATCTCCATGGAACCAGAGAAAGGAATGGCAGCTGATATGATGCATACTAAACCAACAACGGAAGCACGGGCCACGCAATGCAAGAAATGGCAGCTGTCCTTTAAGCAAGGTAGCAGACTTATGATCCTTTTTATGTACATAAAGAGTGGATGCAGTGAGTAACTAATGGCGACTAACTTAAGGATCAGCAACGATATTGATGCTATATCACGCAAAAGAGAAGAGGCAGCAGTGCTAGCGCGCAGGGTTGTCCAGCTGGTGGAATTTCGGACAATTGATCACCGAACGCCCAGTAGGAGCTGAGGGCTGCTACCAAACTCAATGCTGTTGTATATGCCGTCGATCCCCAGAATGCAAATTTGAATTGATCTTGTTTCTCCCACTCCTTGATGGCTACCAAGGTCTGTCTGCGTTCATTTTGTGTTATTTGTTAGAGATATACTACCAAATTCAAAACGAAAAATACCTGACAAGAAATATTTAGTTCTGTGAACTAATTGTGTGTTGTAATCACAAACTTAACACAGTGCTGTGAGCCAGACTTCCAAACTATGGGGTCAAATTTGAATGGGGTCAATCACATAAAATTTTCATGATAAGAATGGGTGTCAATTGTACAATAACTTGACATTTTACTCTAGATTGTTTAAAAAATCATATATAAATACCCAAAAAAAAAAAAATGAGGGTCAATTGACCCCCATTCAATTCACATCCCACTGCCCCTGCCATGAGCCCCGTCTCTTGGAGAGACGTGGGTTCAAATTCTCTCGAAATACATGTATATAAAAGATGCTAGGGTGTACCGAAACCCTTTAATAAAATAAATAAATAAATAAATAATTGTGTGTTGTAAGTGGATGGTAAATAATAGGACCCTCCGTGTTAATTAATTAAGAACAAGAGTATAACTTCAAGCTTAATCTTGGATTGTATGGAGTCCAATATGTAACTATGTATGGAGCAAGTTACACGAAGTGCAATTTTTAAGCAAAAAACCACATGAACCGGGTTGACTCGGCTGATTCAACAGATTTTTGGTATGAGTTTCACTGATTCTTCGTTTATGGGCCGATTTTCAGTCTCTTCCCACTATTTCCCTTTTCTTATGTCGGACGCGAGATCTCTTTTTGTTTCTTTTCAATTTTGGTTGAGCTGTTGGGGAAGAAAGGTCCCATTAGACTTGGTGTTCATGCACTATAAAAGAATTTTGTACAAGGATTTTGTGGGCTGGGTTCAAACAAGAAAATATAGTAGAAATAAGGCCCCTTCTGAGATTAAATAAGGCAACCTCCAACTTTTCCTTGTCCTCTCCTTTGCAGCCTGCATTGGACTAATCCATTTCAACAGTTTTTTTGCATTTGCTTTTGAATTGTTTTTCACGTTTCCTACTCTTTTTGTTTCTATTTCTTCCTTTATTTTTCATCTATAATTTATTTTTGTAGGGGTCACCAGTTTATTATCTACCAACTTGTTTCTATTTTTTTAGTATAAAACAAGTTTCACCTGACTTCTATCGATTCCATGGTCAAGTTACTGATTCTGATTTCAGTTCCGATTTTTAGAGTCTTGCTGGAGTAGATGTTAAACATTTAGATTTAAGAAATTAAAAAAAGTGTGCCTGCTAGAATTCCATCCCAAGATTTCTCCCCTAAAACCAAAAAAAAAAAAAAACACACACACACACAGTGTGAAGCTTTTGATTTCTCTATTCCCATAGAATATAGCTGGTTTTCCCTGCTGTCCTTGAAATTATTTCCCAAACCCAACTAATTTTAATACCCACTCTTTTTCATTGTCATTAGAATTAAATTGCATCTCATCAGCTTTATAAGAATTTGTCCCAACTATATGTGAGCTTCCAAGTACCAATAGCTAACATATAATAGTAATTAGATGCCAAAGAGAAGGCATCGTCTTAATTAATTACGTACACTGATGTTGAAGTGTCACCGAATGCATAGACGATGGTGCTACCTACCCATGCCAAAGACTGGATACTACTGGACGTTGCTGAATGCTTTACTCCCTGAACCTGTATGTAAGAATCCTTCTAATAATTAAAATTTTAATTTCATTAATTATTGAACTAAAATAGTTCAATATAATTACCAAATGGAAGTATACATGTACCTGTTGATGTCGCAAAGAAGCTACTGCAATGGTGAGAGCAGCCAGTGTGGCCGTGACGAAACTCAATAGAGACACGATTCTATTGTTTCTGAAGGTGGGGACAATTGCAAACAGTATGCAGCAAGAAGCTAACACATAGGTCCAATTTCTCTTTTCTATTTTATCATTGACAAAATAAATAATGCTGGATAACAAACAAATTAATGAAAGAGAAACACCGTGTGAGTAATAGGTGATAATTAAGAAGTAGTTAGTTCTGCATGCATGTACAGAATTAGAATATAGAGAGGAGATGGAGAGAGAACCTGACAGCATAGGTGAGCTGAATGATAGACCTTGTGAGGAGGCAAAGAAGGTTAAATACCATTCCAAGCATTCCAAGCTTTTTCAACTGGCCATGATTGCGGAAACTGTTGGACAGCAACTGGTCCCACTGAAATGGTGAGGCTAATACGTCAATTAGAAAAATGGCTTGCGCTATAAACAGCAGTGAGTTCTGCTTCGCTCTTAGACTTCAGAGAGTTGCATTATGGGGACTGTTGTAACACAACTTGTGTTACAGTCGATCAGCAATGCAATAATATTTTTTTTAGTGTTATTTAAACCGGACTGGACCAGACAATCGATCCAGAAAAAAATGGACTCGGAGTCAAATTCGGTTTGGTCCAGACGAAAGATCAAATATGAATGTAATCAGCAAAAACTAAGACACTTGCTCAGTTTTTCTAAAAAAAAAAAAACAGTGAATCAGCCCCAAAAAACTGGTTTTTTTTCGTGTTTCGTGATTCTGGAGAATTAATGCATGTTATTTTTGTCCCCGGTTTTTTTCTTTTTTCGTGATCTTCTATATAAAAAGTATTAGAATGGATTTCTCATTAATTAACAAAAAAAATATTATTACACAAGATATCGTGTATTAAACAATTTTTTAATTATATAATTGGAGGAACATGTCACCAATCCATTAAATTTTCTCACAGAAAACTAATTCTTATTATATATCAAGCATTAGAAATTCTAATTAGAGAATAATTTTGTAGGATAACATTGGATCCTTCAATAAATAATCGCAATACTTCTATATAACATATGCTTATAATTTTGACCATCTTTGATCATTATATATGATTTATATTGTATAGTTTTCTATATACAATCTTGTTTCCTCTTTCGTTGTTTGTAGAAGAGTGAAAAGAGACCTTCACCGGTGAAATACATGAATGCTTGATGATGTCTCGAGAAGACAATTTACTGGCTTGAAGGAAGGCCATACGAGAAACGAACCGCAAAGAAATAGGAGATAAACCGTATTTATGTAAACCGCAGTTATCCTTGTATATTGTCCAACATATAATTAAGGTGAAATACAGCTAATATTAATGAGATTTTTAGGAGGCTTTCATAAGAACCAATTTCAATGCCTATGTATCATTAGTTCAAAATCCAACAACCAAGAATATCCTGCTTTCCATGAAAGGAAATAAAAGTCATTAATTACCCCAGCATGATGATCATTTTAGTAATTATACCTGAATGAATTCATTTTTTTCATCGTCATTATACTGACGTTCTGACCGATAATATCGGAAATAAAAGTCCTGCACGAGATGAGCCGTCCAACAGCTCAGCAATCCAAAAATTGTTGTTCCTAATGTAGCCCTCCACCAACCCAGTTTTGCTACACAGGAAGGAAGCAACAGCAGCATTTGAGACATCTAAGGAAAAAAAAATAAAAAATAGGACCACACTAATTACTACAGTTGAGCAAGTACTCAGCAATACAAGTAGAGCAGGATAGAACTACTAATATGGGGCAATTAAAGAATTGGATTATACTTGACCTGGTTTGACATGACCATTATCGATGCATTGTACCATTCGGTGCCTTCGCTGCTTAGCTTACGGAACACACGCAGGAACCAAGTCTTCTTCACTAGCACATACTGGCGGTAGTCACTGTTGCCTCGTCAGTAATTTCAAATGTCACAGGGGAAACTGGCACTGCAATCGCCTCTGGTCCCATTCTTTCTCTCCCTCTCTATCTATCTTTTTTAAAATGTTTGTAAAGGCTGTTAAGAATATTCTCTCTCTCTCTCTCTCACTCATGTGCACAGACGCACTGAAGAGTGAAGAGAAGAGGACAAAGGGGAAAGGGTTTTTAATCATCTGCAATTACACAAAATAGTTTCCTTTTCCTCATCGAGAAGTTTTAGTAGACAAAAGAAGATGTAGATTGCACCTATCATATTCCCATTCGAAAATAAATAGGTTATTGCTAACATCCATTGCATTCGACTTGATTTTAGTTTAATTTAACAATAATTATGAACACGCAAAAAAAAATAACAATAATTATGAAATTTTATAGAAACATTAATTGAGAGTGCGATAGTTGTAGTACTGATGCATGCTGAAAGCTTAAATGGCATGGCAACAGGTAAAAGAGTTTTACCTTAAAAAAAAGAAAAGCAAATGAAAAATGATTATTATAAGTAGATAAATTCCAAAACAGACTTTATTATATTTTTTTTATTTTTTTCATGTCACGGGAATTCGCAATGTATAGCTTCATGTGCAAGACGATACATGTAATATTATTTAATACTTGTTAATTTATTACGAGACATGTATATTATAAAGCATCATAGAAAGGCCAACATACATGCCAATCAACATCGAATCTGTTCTAATATATTATGCAGTTAAATATGATATATAGTACAAGGTACAAAACATAAGATTCCTTTTAAAAAAAAAAAGGTGAAAAACATAAGATTCTTTTAACATTGTCTGTATAATTAACTTATGATTCGCTGGCATTTTTTGCTTTGAATAATGTGCACTGTTCAAATAATTATCCAGTGTTATCCTACAAGAGTGGGTGGCTGTGTGATGGGCATCGGACCAAATTCGTCCGATGCTTGGTCGGACCCCTTCAATCCGCATCAAGATTTGTATGCACTTGATGTTGATCGAACGTCTCCAACCGAGCATCTCGGTCCAATGTCCATCAGATGCCTCATTCCCTTTCCTTAATACCAATAAGGTTCCACCCTCCCTCACCTCAGTCTCTTTCACCCTCTCTGTTCATAATTTCAAATGGAAATTTTTGTTTTCCTTCCTACTCATTTCTGTATTATTTGTCTTCCTAATTATGTAAGTATCAGGTGTTGGATTTAGAAACGTCTAAATACAATAATTAAGTTGGACATGTGTGTATATAATTATATGTCTCATACTGTCACAAATATTAATGCCAAAATAAGTGATTAATTAAGGAATGGCATTGTACGTATTTTAATAAGGATTTGGATCCGAAAACGTATAGAAATAAGATTTAAATTAATTATAATTGTTAATGGACCGATTATAATTAATTTAATTTAATACACATATTATTTTAGGTTAAAATAAAGTTTAAAATATCAATTATGAATCTTCATGATTTTACGGAAATTTAGAAACAAATTTCGGACAAAACGGAGTTCGTATGAATTTTCGGAATTATTCGGAATTTGCTACTGTACCGAATGCTACAGTGTCGGTTGCTACAGTTTTGTTTGGAATAAAATCTGAAAATTTGTAATTGATATTTTTAGGAGAAGGAAATTAACCTAAAAATAGGAAAACTAACTCATTAGGGTTAGTTATGACCAAAATAGGATGCCATGAGAGCTAATTTTGATCAGATCGATGTGTATATAAAGGCTGGGTTTCCATGGCTGCAATCATCACCAATTTTGCTGCTCCATTACAGAAAATATACTCTGTTCTTTGTATTCGGAAAGTTCAGAAAAAGAGAGGGTGTGATTGCGAAGCCCTGGAAGAGCCCAAAAGCCAACCGAGTCAAGTTCTAGGAGCTCTCAAGTCAAGACAAGGATCTCAATCAACCTAGAGCCAAGGATATTGTCCGATTGACAATAAGGAGGCCTTTTGAAGATGGATAGTAAGTTCCGCTGCAATTTACTTTATTTTCTTGCATAGGATCCTAGGGTTTTAGGTTTTAAAGTAATTAGAAAAACCCATACAACCAACATCAGATATATATAGGTTCAAGATCTAATTATGTGTCAAATATTATATATATGGTTGATAGGTCTAAATTATATAACTTTTGGATAGGGTTTTGTCTCTGAAACCATACAAATTTTCTTAATTTTAGGATTAACACCAAGAATCAAGTTACTATTGTGGTTTACTCTTAATTGAATAAATGGAGAAATTCAGCACAAAAAACATATTTTAGGGGCCGCAATATAAATATTGCAGGCCGTAAAGACTCAGGACTAGAATAACACACCAGCAGTGCAAACTTCAACACACTTTGCTGACCGTAAAAGAATTTTCCGTTGAAGTAAAAAGTGTGTTGAAGTGTGCAAACTTCAACACACTTCAAGCAACCTTTCCGTTGAAGTATTTAGAGTAATATTACAAAAATATGTCACTATCCGCGTGGGTAAAAAGTGACTATTGCTGAGGATACCGACAGAAATTGCTATTCCGAGCATATCGGTATTACCGACAGGAGTATCCACGAAGATGTCGTCAGTAAAAAGCACCTTTACTATCCGCGAGAGTAAAAATGTTTTTTACTGACTATATTTTCATGGATACTCCTGTCGAATACTGATATGCTAGAAAATAACAATTTCTGTCGGTGTATCCTCGGCAATAATCACTTTTTAGTATATATAAATTTTAAAAATAAAAAAGTGTATTGGATAGGAGTGACTTAGCCACCCCTATAAATTAAAAATTAAATAAAATTATTTGTATCATGTAGTCTCTTTTATAATATAAAATTACACTACAATAACTTATATATTCAGCCCATATTTTTATTAATATCCAAAGTTTAATACAAATTAATAAATATACCCGGATCTCAAGGGTATAGCGATAAATACCCAAGCTGGCCATTTTCTGGCCGGCCAATTTCTGGCCGGCCAAGTACCCTCCCTAAGCCGGCCATAAAATGGCCGGCTATGTACCTTTTTTTTTTTTTTTTTTTTTTTAAACAGCATTATTTTTGTTTTAGGTGATTTCTATTAGAGTCAAATATTTCATTTCTAAGTTTCGTACAAAATAATAAAGTACACACAAATTGCAAATAGAGTCCACACAATTTTTACAACATGCATATAAATCATCTATTATTGCTACGTCTAAAAGGTAATCCCCGAAGTAAACCACTTGCGAAAGATGCCTTACGAGGTCTACCAGATGGCTCTGGTTGCTCACTAGATGGGCCGGCCTGGGCTCCAGATGGCGCTGCTTGGCTTGTAGATGGGCCGGCCTGGGCTCCAGATGGCCCTGCTTGGCTTGTAGATGCCCTTGTTGTGCGTCTAGTAGTGGACCTCCTCGGTTGGGCAGATGGCTGCCCTTGCACCCCAACCGCCTCTCCTCCTATGTCAACCGCCTCTCCCATTGCTTCGGCATACATAGCAGCTGCATCTAAACGGCTCGTAGCTGTGCTACGCCGTGACCCTCCGGACCCACTTCCCGACGCCATTACTCGCTCATTTTCTGCCGCATTTGCTGCGTTTCTTGCCTCTGCATTTGCATGTGTTACTTAGTAAGTTGGTATAAATTGAAAAGAAAAATAATTTTGGATGAATGTTACATACCTCTTCGTTGCCTATCGGAAGTGGAACGGCGAGGCTGATGCCGCTTTCGTCTACCTTCCATTTCATCCATCGTCATTACACGACGGGTGTGTTTTCGCCTCCCCTTCGTAATCCAACCTCTACTCGGAAGGATTCTGTCTTCAACACAAGGAGGCCAGTCTCCCATATTGCCAATTGGATTGAACACATGGTTCCAAGTACTCACAAGATAGGGTGTTTTATACCAGTCTGCAACAAAGTCGTCCTCTTGCCAGTTTCGGTCACGGCAAACGGCTAAGACATGAGCGCACGGAATAGAAGTTAATTGGATACCTCTGCAAGTGCATTCCATTTGTCTGTCGGGACCGCACGTCACAATATACATGAACTCCCTGTGAGTGGGTTCCATGTTGCCCATGTTGCTACGGGTGCAAGGAACGTACTCATTTGGGGATGAAACTTGGTACTGACCTTGGCCCTGCGTGTAACGCACCAATTTCATTTTTTCAGCTTTCCCCCAACGTTTTTTGATCTTCTGCAAAACCCGGTCAGAAAGAACCTGTCCCCTGTCTTGTAATTCCCTTGCTCGCTGACGCCGCTCAACAAACCATCTGTTGCACGTGTAGAACGTATCCTCCACTACGGCACAAACAGGCAATCTACGACTCGTTCGGAAGACATTGTTGAGCGACTCGGAGCCGTTTGTTGTCATGATACCAAACCGGTATCCTCCGTCACAGGTTTGGAAAATCTTCTCATAATTGGACGGCTCCATTGCATCATTAGGACGTACTTTGCC
>JAJGRW010000675.1:677321-739092 GCA_025461045.1 Carex parvula | reverse complement strand
ATTTATTTATTTATTTACATTATACAGATTAATATGGATGTGCACGAATTTAATATATGCAGTTAATTGATTTGTAAATTAATTGAGTAAACCTGAGGTAGGAAGAGGGAGGGGAAGAGGAGATGAGGTTCCCACAATAACATTTTCTTAATAATTTTAGAATTGGGTATTTTGTTTGAAAATTTTGGAAGGTAGAATAATTTGTTAAATTTCTCAAAGAATTTTCTTTTCTTAATAAGATCGAGTTAATTTCAACGAATATGTAATCATAAGGAATATATCGGGTGGTATTTAGATATGAAATTTCACAACTATTACACAAAAAGAAACATCAATATTTTTATTTAATTTTCTATATCGGTTTAGGCTTTTCAACAAATAAGTTGCTTTAAATATATCTCATAATAGGTAACGAATCTGCCTATATTTAAATTTTCAAATACCCATACATAGCTCCCACCTAAATTGGAAAATGAAAAAAAAAAATTGTACTATATAACAATCACATACAAAAATACGGAATATCACTTAACAGGTGCGCTGCCTATTTTAATTTTCTGTTTCATTTACCCCATATATAGCTCCCATGCACCCTAATTTGAAAAATGACAAAAAAATATATTCTTCTTTGCATGTATATAAACTCTTATAGTTATCAAAGGTCCATTTCCCATCCCTTTCCAATCGAGTTGGGAACGGAATTCGGGCCTGGTTTAAATTCCTGCTGAGGCTGTCAGGTGTCTCAGCATCTGAATTCCAATCCAATTGCATCTTTACATATTTGCATTTGTTGACAACGATATTGATCGATGTCTGGTGGTAAACAGCATGAGCCATCGGACTTCTTGCTCTTGGGCTAACCTTCTACCTGACGTACTGCTTTCCATCGTGGACAGCATTGATATCACCTCCTCCATCCGACTCTCCGCCGTGTGCACCTCATGGGCCTCCACAATCCGCCCCTGCCTCCCTTCCTTCCCTCCGATGCGTCGTGACCCACCCGTCCCTTGGGCTGCTCTTACTCTGCTAAGAACTCCAATATGAACATCAACCGCACTGACCTTACCTTTTATGATCTCAGCACCGACTCCTATTTTTCTATTTGGATCCCATCCCCTCTCTCTGTGAACACCACTGGATGTGCTCCTATGAGGGCTGGCTTGTGACGCTTGATCGGCAACTCCAGCTCCACCTAATCAAGCCTCTTACGGGCACCCATGTTCTTCTCCCTGACAAAGGCATAGAAAAAGAGCACCCCAAAAAGATAATTATGTGTCATAGTACCGACAACACCAATGAATTACTAATTTTTGCTTGACCCACCAGGGATGCTTAGTCTCTGCGAAGCTTTGGGATGAGAGTTGGACTTGGAAGGCTAATTCCGACACAGCTTATCAGGATATCATTGTACATCAAGGGAAAGTTTATGCCATTTCAATGGATGTATTATGTTACTGGAACATCCGAAGCTCTTCTACCAAAGGAAAGGTCATCGCCTATATCTTCACCGAGGAGTGGACAAATTACCTCCTACAGTGGAACAGTGAGCTCATCATGCTGAGTATAGAGAACGAACAAATGGTTAGTTTTGAAAATCATGCACCGAACGAAGTAGAATTGCTTAAACTTACACCTAGAGATCATGGCTGCTCGGCGAGCCGTGTTTTAAGCTTAGGGGATGATGATTTGTTTTTTCGGTGCCAATTGTTCCTACGCAGTGCTGAGTTCTGGTCATGATGATATACAAGGGAACTGTATTTATTTTACTAATCAAATGTCGCGTTGCTTTCATGATGCTGAACAATTTCATCCAAACCATAATTTTGGAAGATTTGATTTAGGAAAGCAGACTTTTTATAAGCCATGCTGTCCACAAGATTCACCTATGCATTTGCCTCCACCGATTTGGTTCTGGCCTTGCTAATTAGGAAGACTTAAAAATAAGTAGTACTCTTCATTGATTGAGTTTAGTCAATGAGTTTAGTTTGTTCTTCTTTTGTACTTCTCTGTTTAAATTTCCTATCTTTGACATGTGTCCGGTCAATTTGTCTTTTCTTTTCTTTCTTCCTGTTCCTTTTAAGAAAAGACAATCTTTTTTAATTGTATTGTAAGCTCTTATTAATTTGTCACTATTCATGATTTACATTTTAACACTCTGTGCAATTGAGGAATATATAACCAATTCGATCTGCTAGTTCTACACCATTACTGAATTTTATGTTATTTTGTAGAAACAATGTTATGCATGTCTCATGGCATCTTAATTAAGGGCATTTTATGATTTCGACATCTGGAAATCATTTTCCCAGAAACTTGTTTCTGAGAAAAAGGGGCGCTAGAACTACACCCTTGAAAAAGTATATGGTAGGAATTCCGAACAGAACTACAAAGAACTTAAAAACCTGTTGCGGAAATAACATAAGGTGTAATAATATAAAAGCATGTTTTAACTGAATTTAGTTTTGCAAGAGTAATGGTAAACAAAGGAAATGAAGATCTATTGACCCGTCTCTTTTGCATATTCATTTGGTGTGTGTGTGTGGAGGGGGGGTGTGACTGTTTCTGTTTTTATAAATTTGTTGAAGTTGAAATTCAAATAAGCATATTCAAACTACTGATCTTATTCTTCTATATGATACAACCAAAGACAAAAAATATTAAAAAACACAAAATCATTAAAAGTGAACCACAACACTTGGAGCATCAGAGTTAGACGCAGAATCCGAACCAGAAGTAGAACTAGGTGGCACTCTACCCTCAGCTGCATCAATCTCTTGGATCTCAGTCATCATTTAAAGATGGCGCAACACTCTTTCTATAATTCGGAGTTTCCCTTTCCAGGATATCTGAGTCTGACAAAACTATTAAATTGCCTGCATGGGCCAAGTTAGAGGTATCAAAAGGTAAAACCAAAATTAATTTAAAAAAAAAATTGTCTGATCTAGCTTTGCACCAATATAGGAAGTTAATGCTACAATGGCAGATCCTATTTGTTGTTGGACTGGTTCGGAGCTAACATCATTAAAAACAAGCTTCGTTTCTTTCTAACCAAACTATCCAAAGCATAGCAGCTCTAATGAGTTCAATTAGTAACTGATTCATTTGTGTGGTGGCTTTGATGCATGATTAATCAGCATCGACCGTGTGCTTAATTTATAAGTGAGTTGTAATCTAAATACATAATCAATTATGAAAGTGCTCATGAGCTTAACCAAGACCTAATTATATGACTCTTTTTGTCATGAAAGTAATCCAAGAAACACTTAATTCACTTAATGTGGAGCTTGAAGTTTTACATGATTCTTCTTGTCGATTTTATTTTGTTGGACCTTCTCGAAAGGAAAAGATAAGATAGCTTATAAATTTTAAATTAGTTTTAATAGTATGACAATAAATGCCATCGAAAATGTTTGTGTTGCTCTCCTTCCTAGTTCCTAATTGTCCAAAGCAAGGCCAGTTGCTGTGTGTCCATATGTGTCCAGCAAACAAGCTTTTAAAAAGTTATATTTAATGGTGAAAGTCATTTTAGAATTTAATCGGCTTAATCCAACGGTACTCATCATCATTTAGTGACTAGTAATCTTTAGATAATTTTAACGTCAAGAGTATTAAAAAATGATTAATTGATTTAATCACAAGTTTAATGACTTTATTTTTTTACTTCTGATAAAATACTTCATGCTATGACAAGTGTTTTATAGTTTTATAAGAAAATGTTAAGTGTTATGTAGTTAAGGGACCATATGGCATGAGATGTCGGACACTAGGGACAAAACTGGCTAGAAAATTAAAATTAAAAATGTTCAATAAGTAGTTACTGCAATATAATTTTAACTTCTAGACTAAAAAGTTATAACTAGTAAAACTTATAAAATAGATTGGTCAAAATTATTGATTTTAATTTATAGGAGTGGCTTGGTTATCTCTTACTTCATTTTTAGATCCTTAGTTGGAAATGCGAGGAAAAGGTGAGATCGAAACGTATAATTTGAATACTTTCAAGTTAAATTAACATGTTGTATGTAAAATTGGATTTAGATATAATGAAGAATCTTTTTTCTTTGTAAAGAGTAGGATCCAAAGCTCTATTAACCGCAATAGATTACATTGTTGATTTTGTGGTATAATCCTATGTTTTGTGTACAGAAAACAAAAACAAAAAGAAAAGCGAAATAAATTACAAAAGAATTCCCACGAACCTCATGACTTAGCAGGAATTCAATGGATACTCCGAGCGTATCGGTATTGTCGACAGAAATTGTTATTTCCGAGCGTATCGGTATTACCGATAGGAGTATCCACGAAGATGCCGTCAGTAAAAAGCACTTTTACTATCCGTGAGAGTAAAAATGTTTTTTTTGACGGTATCTTCATGGATACTCCTGTCGGTAATACTGATACGCTCGGAAATAGCAATTTATGTCGGTGTATCCTCGGCAATAGTCACTTTTTAGTCTATATAAATTTTAAAAATAAAAAAGTGTATTGGATAGGAGTGACTTAGCCACCTCTATATTAAATAAAATTATTTGTATCATTTAGTCTCTTTTATAATATAAAATTACACTACAATAACTTAGAGCATCTGCATCCCTGAAACTATTAGAGTTTCTAATATGATGTGGCAGTTGCTAAACCAGCTTCAGGGATATAGCTGGATTTCTTATTTAGCAACTTTGCTCAATAATTTCTTATTAAGAAATCGATTATAAACTCCGATGTGGCAAAACGATTGGCCTGTATTCGCTAAAATTAGTTTAATTTACTGCTGATGTGGCTTATCAATTTCAATTATTAGAAACTCTAAAATTAGTTTAGGGATGTTAATATTTAAAAACTCCAGAGTCAATAATTTTTTAAAAGCAGTTAACAGTTATTTAGAAATTCTAAGAGTTTCAGGAATGTAGATGCTCTTATATATTCAGCCTCCCTAATTTCACTTATATAATTCCGACCCTGAGTATATCCGCTCGTACTATATATCTTTAACAAGAACACTATATCTTCTTTAGTTCCGACATCGTATCTTGCTCAAACATTGGTACGATAAAAGAACGATTTGAGTGACGTGCTCGGGTATCAATGGTTATTGCATGTTCGACAATTTGATTTGTGCTTAGATTCGAACCGTCTTATCAGAATCTGGATCAATTCAGTGCACATAGTCCCTTTAATATCCATGCCAAAAAGATTGGACGGTCCTAGGTGGTATGAACTCAACTGGGCCAACTGGGCCGACTGGGCCGCCTTACTGTTTGGGCTGCATGGACATTAATTTCGGTAGTAACGGTGGACAGCAAAGCAAAATATATATACAGATATGGCATCAAATATTGATGTTAATTTTTCAATAAAATAATTGGTATTGATTAGGATTTCACATATTACTTGACTGGACAATATAAATTGTTACATAATTTAACACAATAAAATATTGACAAATCGCATGTTAATGTGGCAAATTATATTATATTAATTATGGTACCGATCAAAAGAATAGGGCATATATAATAATGCGAGACTGGTGAGTGGGGTCCGCTCAACAGAAGGCATGATGACGTCACCAGCGAATTAAAGTGTTTTGAATGCTAAACATTAAGTTGTGAATTTAATGTGGTCATTTTAATATTTTATTCTTTCATGAGATATTACTCCAACTAAAAATATGTTGTATGCAATTTTTTAAGTTATATGCAACTAAAAATATGTTATATATATATATACAATAATTGAAGAGATGAAATGCAAATTGAAGTTAATTTATTCTCATTTTTTTAAACATATTTAGAGTGTTTGAAAAAGATTTCTTATGAATATAACTTAAAAGGAAAAAATCTTTGGAAGTGCACCGTGAATGAAATTTTTCCATGCAAATTGGAGAATAGTGAGCATTTATATATGTAAAATTGATTATCTCAAAAATATCACTACTGTTATACATTTGAGATATTCATTTACGCATATTTTTATAGTTAGTTTAAGTGATGCATATATTGTTGTTGTGCTAAAAAATTCATTACTTATAAATACAATTGAAAGAGAATAATTTTAAAGACACGATTTGATCATCAAACATATATAGCAAAGTTTATTTGAATAATTAATTGATTTTTTATTTTTTATTTTTTTATGTTTATTATATTATATGCTAATTTATTTTTAATAACTGGTCAAATGGGTATTTTATAAATTTAAAATATGTTCTAACAGAAAATAAAATTGATAAATTTGTGAGTTTTTGACATTTAGAATGGTAAATATGATATTATGAACTTTAGAGGGGGAATACGTAATTTTGAAGTTTTTGAGGTGTATACATAAAATCCCTCCCCCCCTTTATAGAATAAGTAAATAGATAAATAAATACTTCCTACTTGTCCAATGTCCACTGACAAAGCACATGATGATTTTATATAATTTCGTTTATAAATGCAAAATTTATACGGCGTTCATAATTGATAAAAGTATATACAAAAATTGCATTGTCTAAAATTTGTAAAAAATTTTTCAACACACCTTTTTTATTGAAGCATAGATCCTTTCATTTGTGTAAAATTTTCTTTTTGCATTTGTTAAATGTCAAACTTAATTTTGTCACCTAATACCCTAAGATTGAAAATTATATATATAAAAAAAACGAATCAATGATCATATGAAGAAATCACAAAAAATATTGTTAACTTTATTCATGGATTGTTTATCATCTTTTATATAATTTGAATGTTATAATTTATTTAGATATGATTTGGGATCCCCGGTTACTGTAGATGAACAGTGTCATCTCATTTCTCCACCGTTTGATTTATTTGAACGATTGATGATTTATCTCTGTAGATAGGTTACCCACTGACAAGTGGGTCCCCTTTTCCACCGTCTTCTTCATCTTTCATTTACGCTGTTCTAAAAAATGCCCCCTTTCACTTTTGCCGTGGTTTCAAAAAATACGATCTCCTCTTCTCCGTCTCTCTTCTCTCCTCCGTCTCTCTTCTCAAAAAATTGCTCGACGCTCGCTTTTGGCGTCGTCTCTTTCCTGCAATCTCCGTGTCGTCCGAAGCTTCTTTGCAAGGACAAGGGTTGGCTTTCTTAATTCTTACATTCTTCCTTCTTTGAACCTAAACTTTTTTTCCAGGAAAAGAGAAACCTCGGTATCGATTAACCTCAGTATAGTATACCTCGCTTGATTCTAGGAGAAGAACTGGAGACGAAGTGCAAGTGCGTCGTCTCTCTCTCTCTCTCAACATGACTTCTTCGAAACCAAAGGTGTGGCTTTACCTTCTCCTCTTAACCCTCCAGTACGGTTCTCAGCCTCTCCTCTCCAAGCGCTTCATCAGGTACTCTTTTCTATTCTAACACATATTTACCAGAAGAGAAGACCCAGTATCAGTACTAATAAGTGCATTTGGGTTTATTCGAGAAAGCAATTAACTGGTACCAGTACCTTCCTGTCAAATGAATTGCAAAATTGAACTGGTACCAGTGCCTTCCTGTCAAAATTGAAGTACTAATAAGTGCATTTGGGTTTATTCAAGAAAGCAATTAACTGGTACCAGTGCCTTCCTGTCAAATGAATTACAAAATTGAACTGGTAACAGTTCCTTACTGTCAAAATTGGACTACTAATAAGTGCATTTTGGTTCGGTCAAAAAAGCAATTAACTGGTACCAGTGCCTTACTGTCAAATGAATTGCAAAATTGAACTGGTGCCAGTGCCTTCCTGTCAAAATTGAATTCAAAGTTAACAAGAGTAAGAGGAGTATATAACAACATTTATAAACAACAAAAATAAAAAACCCCAACCGGTACTAATTACTATTAGGAGGAATATCATGAATACCCCTCAAAAACATCAAATTTACATATATCCCCGTCTAAAACTCATAACAAGGGGACATTTAGGTACATGCCTGCGCAAGCGTCATAATTATAGAAATGAATCATTTGCCCTTGAAAATCGACCAATTAGAAGACTAACAGTTTTTTGAAACATACTACTTAATTTTTATTTTTCTTAATAAAAGGGTAAAATGGGTACTTTATAAATTGAAACGAGTTTCAATAGAAAAGACAATAAAATTGTAAATTTGTGAGTTTTTTAAATTTAGAAGGGTAAATATGATATATTGAATTTTCGAAGGGGAAATATATAATTTCTATACATGAAATTCTCCCTTACTATTAACAACATTATTGGTAATGTACACACATAGGAACTATACTTGCCCTGAATATGCTATGCCTTCAGAAAGAAATAAAAAACATGAGATATCAAATCACATATACTTGATTCAGTACTAAGGATTACAAAATTTCCTGATGCAGGAACTACTAATAAAATGACCTAATCAGTATGATACTGTTGGAGATGCAAGTTCCGGGTGCATTTAGCAAATCAAATGTAACTTTTTACAAATAAAACCCTATTGTTCTGACTCAGCCAAAAATGGAAAAATCAATATTACCAGATACGGAAAAAAGAAAGTAACAGCTTCTTGAGCCTTGTAAAATCATGAGAAATTAACTAATGAAATCTTTCTTTCAATTTCATCACAATTTCTAAAGATACCAAACAGGTTTGACACAAAAAAAAAAAAAAAAAAAAATTACCTTTTGTTTTGGGTGCGAATTTCATGGCATCGGCACCACTGAAGATCGGTTCAACCTCTTTCTTAACAATTGCAATCTCCTTCTCAATCTGAACCAAATTCAAAGAATCAAACACCAACCAAACTAAAAAAAAACAATAAATAAAAGAAACAATTTATGAAAATAACCTTGGATACAGGGATGCAGTAATAGGGGCAAACCGGGCAGGAGAGAGACAAATTACGGCCACCTCTTGCCGGCTCAATTTGTAGCATCAAACCACACCATGGACAGAACTCCATTTTTCTTTGCTCTTTTTTGTGCTTTTTAGACTTGTAAAGAAGAAAACAATTTTAAGAATTAATAATTAGCTAGGGTTTAACATCAAATCAAATTTGCAATAATGTAACTAACAAGGTTAGGATTAGGATTGATGAAGATGATTACTGAATCGAAAAGGAGGGAGGAAAAGAGAAAAAGGAAAAATGGAAGTGATACCTGTACTGGCGGAGGGAGAGAGCAGAGAGGAGACGGCAATGGCGCTATTCGATTTGGGAGAAAGGAGAAGGGAACATTTGGGCCGGATCTGGGCCGAGCAAAACCGGAAAGAAATAAAAAAAAGATAATAAAGGTCTGAAGTCGAATTCTGATCAGACGGTGCAGATCTGAGTTTGGATTAGGATCGGACCGTCCAATCTTGTTTGCACGATTATTAAAGAGGCAGTGCATTTTCCGGATTCTGATCAGACGGTACAGAGGAAGAAACAATGGGTGGAACACGATTGAGGTGTACAACTGAAGATCTGATGATGTTGGTTATTGCATGAGATTCTGAGTTTTTGTTTTAGTGACTTTCTATGTTTGTAATAAGTAGGATAAACTTAATATAATATATTATATGTTTGATCATTGGTTTTACTGGTCAAACAGATGAATCAACTTGTTTAATCGTGATATTTCAAATAACAATAATATATTATGGATGCATAGCTGTAATCACTAGGAATTTAAAAATGAAAATAAAAGAAAATATATTATATGTTTCTTCGATAGAAAATACTAATATTTTTAAAAATTTAATAGTACAATACATTCGTTACACGTATCGTATCAATATATATGTTAAGCAGATATACAGATTAAACAAGGTTTGTACAAGCAACTTTTATTAGGAAAGGAGGATATTTATTTATTTTTTACATATATACAGATTAAATATGGATGTGTGCACGAATTTAATATATGCAGTTAATTGATTTGTAAATTAATGGAGTAAACCTGAGGTAGGAAGATCAGGGAGGGCCGGGGAAGAGGAAGATGAGGTTCCCACAATGACATTTTCTTAATAATTTTATAATTGGGTATTTTGTTTGAAAATTTTGAAAGGTAGAATAATTTGTTAAATTTCTCAAAGAAATTTTCTTTTCTTAATAAGATCGAGTTAATTTCAACGAATATGTAATCATAAGGAAATATATCAAGGTGGTATTTAGATATGAAATTTCACAACTATTACACAAAAAAAACATCAATATTTTTATTTAATTTTCTATCGGTTTAGGCTTTCAATAAATAAGTTGCTTTAAATATATCTCAGAATAGATAACGAATCTGCCTATATTTAAATTTTCAAATACCCATACATAGCTCCCACCTAAATTGGAAAAATGGAAAAAAAAAAAAATGGTACTATATAACAAACATACAAAAATACGGAATATCAATTAACAGGTGCGCTGCCTATTTTTAATTTTCTGTTTCATTTACCCATATATAGCTCCCATGCATTCACCCTAAATTTGACAAATGACAAAAAGATATATTCTTCTTTACATTGTATATAAACTCTTAATTATCAAAGGTCCATTTCCCATCCCTTTCCAATCGAGTTGAGAACGGAATTCGGGCCTGTTTAAATTCCTGCTGAGGCTGTCAGGTGTCTCACGCATCTGAATTCCAATCCAATTGCATCTTTACATATTTGCATTTGTTGACAACAATATTGATCGATGTCTGGTGGTAACAGCATGAGCCTTCGGACTTCTTGCTCTTGGGCTAACCTTCTACCTGACGTACTGCTTTCCATCGTGGACCGCATTGATATCACCTCCTCCATCCGACTCTCCGCCGTGTGCACCTCATGGGCCTCCACAATCCGCCCCTGCCTCCCTTCCTTCCCTCCGATGCGTCGTGACCCACCCGTCCCTTGGCTGCTCTTCTCTGCTAAGAACTCCAATATGAACATCAACCGCACTGACCTTACCTTTTATGATCTCAGCACCAACACCAATTTTTCTATCCGGATCCCCATCCCCTCACTCTGTGAACACCACTGGATGGGCTCCTACAAGGGCTGGCTTGTGACCCTTGATCGTCAACTCCAGCTCCACCTAATCAAGCCACTTACAGGCGCCCATGTCCTTCTCCCATACAAAGGCATAGAAAAAGAGCACCCCAAAAAGATAATTATGTGTCATAGTACCGACAACACCAATGAATTACTAATTTTTTGCTTGACCCACCAGGGATGCTTAGTCTCTGCGAAGCTTGGAGATGAGAGTTGGACTTGGAAGGCTAATTCCGACACAGCTTATCAGGATATCATTGTACATCAAGGGAAAGTTTATGCCATTTCAATGGATGTATTATGTTACTGGAACATCCGAAGCTCTTCTACCAAAGGAAAGGTCATCGCCTATATCTTCACCGAGGAGTGGACAAATTACCTCCTACAGTGGAACAGTGAGCTCATCATGCTGAGTATAGAGAACGAACAAATGGTTAGTTTTGAAAATCATGCACCGAACGAAGTAGAATTGCTTAAACTTGCACCTAGAGATCGTGGCTGCTCGGCGAGCCGTGTTTTAAGCTTAGGGGATGATGATTTGTATTTCGGTGCCAATTGTTCCTACGAAGTGTTGAGTTCTGGTCATGATGATATACAAGGGAACTGTATTTATTTTACTAATCAAATGTCGCGTTGCTTTCATGATGCTGAACAATTTCATCCAAACCATAATTTTGGAAGATTTGATTTAGGAAAGCAGACTTTTTATAAGCCATGCTGTCCACAAGATTCACCTATGCATTTGCCTCCACCGATTTGGTTCTGGCCTTGCTAATTAGGAAGACTTAAAAAATAAGTAGTACTCTTCATTGATTGAGTTTAGTCAATGAGTTTAGTTTGTTCTTCTTTTGTACTTCTCTGTTTAAATTTCCTATCTTTGACATGTGTCCGGTCAATTTGTCTTTTCTTTTCTTTCTTCCTGTTCCTTTTAAGAAAAGACAATCTTTTTTAATTGTATTGTAAGCTCTTATTAATTTGTCACTATTCATGATTTACATTTTAACACTCTGTGCAATTGAGGAATATATAACCAATTCGATCTGCTAGTTCTACACCATTACTGAATTTTATGTTATTTTATAGAAACAATGTTATGCATGTCTCATGGCATCTTAATTAAGGTCATTTTATGATTTCGACATCTGGAAATCATTTTGCCAGAAACTTGTTTCCGAGAAAAAGGGGCGCTAGAACTACACGCTTGAAAAAGTATATGGTAGGAATTCCGAACAGAACTACAAAGAACTAAAAAACCTGTTGCGGAAATAACATGAGGTGTAATAATTTAAAAGCATGTTTTAACTTTTAACTGAATTTGGTTTTGCAAGAGTAATGGTAAACAAAGGAAATGAAGATCTATTGACCCGTCTCTTTTGCATATTCATTTGGTGTATGTGTGTGGAGTGGGGGTGTGACTGTTTCTGTTTTTATAAATTTGTTGAAGTTGAAATTCAAATAAGCATATTCAAACTACTGATCTTATTCTTCTATATGATACAACCAAAGACAAAAAATATTACAAACACAAAATCATTAAAAGTGAACCACAACACTTGGAGCATCAGAGTTAGACGCAGAATCCGAACCAGAAGTAGAACTAGGTGGCACTCTACCCTCAGCTGCATCAATCTCTTGGATCTCAGTCATCATTTAAAGATGGCGCAACACTCTTTCTCTAATTCGGAGTTTCCCTTTCCAGGATATCTGAGTCTGACAAAACTATTAAATTGCCTGCATGGGCCAAGTTAGAGGTATCAAAAGGTAAAACCAAAATTAATTTAAAAAAAAAATTGTCTGATCTAGCTTTGCACCAATATATAGGAAGTTAATGCTACAATGGCAGATCCTATTTGTTGTTGGACTGGTTCGGAGCTAACATCATTAAAAACAAGCTTCGTTTCTTTCTAACCAAACTATCCAAAGCATAGCAGCCCTAATGAGTTCAATTAGTAACTGATTCATTTGTGTGGTGGCTTTGATGCATGATTAATCAGCATCAACCGTGTGCTTAATTTATAAGTGAGTTGTAATCTAAATACATAATCAATTATGAAAGTGCTCATGAGCTTAACCAAGACCTAATTATATGACTCTTTTTGTCTTGAAAGTAATCCAAGAAACACTTAATTCACTTCATGTGGAGCTTGAAGTTTTACATGGTTCTTCTTGTCGATTTTATTTTGTTGGACCTTCTCGAAAGGAAAAGATAAGATAGCTTATAAATTTTAAATTAGTTTTAATAGTATGACAATAAATGCCATCGAAAATGTTTGTGTTGCTCTCCTTCCTAGTTCCTACTTGTCCAAAGCAAGGCCAGTTGCTGTGTGTCCATATGTGTCCAGCAAACAAGCTTTTAAAAAGTTATATTTAACGGTGAATGTCATTTTAGAATTTAGTCGGCTTAACCCAACGGTACTCATCATCATTTAGTGACTAGTAATCTTTAGATAATTTTAACATCAAGAGTATTAAAAATGATTAATTGATTTAATCACAAGTTTAATGACTTTATTTTTTTACTTCTGATAAAATACTTTATGCTATGACAAGTGTTTTATAGTTTTATAAAAAATGTTAAGTGTTTTATAGTTAAGGGACCATATGGCATGAGATGTCGGACACAGTGACAAAACTAGCTAGAAAATTAAAATTAAAAATGTTCAATAAGTAGTTACTGCAATATAATTGTAACTTCTAGACTAAAAGTTATAACTAGTAAAACTTATAAAATATATTGGTCAAAATTATTGATTTTAATTTATAGGAGTGGCTTGGTTATTATCTCTTACTTCATTTTTAGATCCTTAGTTGGAAATGCGAGGAAAAGGTGAGATCGAAACGTATAATTTGAATACTTTTAATTTATAGGAGTGGCTTGGTTATCTCTTACTTAATTTTTAGATATTTTCAACTGTGCTTTTTCTTTTCGCGACGGTACTTTTCGCGACAGAGTACCCTCGCGATAAGTGTCTACTTTTTGTTGTGTTTGTCAGAAATATAATTCTGGAGAATTCAAACTTTTTAATTAATGTGTGTGTTATCATTTTATTTTTGTTAATGCAATTACTTGTATTAAATAATGCCTATTTTATAACTAACTTTATCCGGCTTGTTTAATAAAATACAATTTATAATCTCCCATTATAAGTCAAAATTTTGGTGTACAAAGCATTAAATATAATACATACACTCGTGTACAATTATCGAAAACCAATATAACATATATAGATGTACCAAAAAAAAAAGTCTTCTCTTGTATCTCAATGCTTGAACTGATGTATGATATATAACCTCATTTTTTTTTTCTATTTGTTATGAGTTGATAGTCAGGGGACCCCGGTAAAGGGAGAGATAAGCGGTAGTAAGATCTTCAACCCGGAGCTTTGCATTCGTGATGCATGTGGCGATGTTAGTAATCCCCATATGTTACTGCTGCGCGGGACATAAAAGCAGATCTTGCTACCAGAATCAGAAAGACTGCTGGTCTCAATGCCAGTAAAAATATATTTCTACTCAAGTCTCTGACATGACAATTAATGGGCATATATGTATTATCATCAATTAGCAACAGATTCATTTGTGTGGTGGCTTTGATGCATGATTAATCAGCATCAACCGTGTGCTTAATTTATATCTGAGTTGTAATCTAAAGTGTAAGAGTCGATTGAAAATCAATTATGAAAGTGCTCATGAGCTTAACCAAGACCTAATTATATGACTCGTTTCGTCATGAAAGTAATCCAAGAAACGCTATCTAATCCTCTCGGAAAGAAAGGATTAGATAGCTTATACAATATTTCAAAAGTATTTGAATACAATTCAAAAGTAACCCATTATACATTTTAAATTATTTTTAATAGTAAAGACAATAAAATGGGTAAATTTGTGAGTTTTTGAAATTTAGAAGGATAAATGTTCATATGTAGAAATTGACGGGGCAATACGTAATTTTCAAATTTTTTAGGGCTATACATGAAATGCCCCCTTTTTTTTAGAAAAAATAACAAATAAGGTCACATAAATCTATAACACTATGTTAACTAGCCTTTTTCAAAAGAGGTCCTGCTGCTACTGCTACCAATTATCAGGAACAAATAAATAAATAGATAGATAAATAAATACTTTTTACTTGTCCAGTGTCCACTCACAACAGCCCATGATTTTTTTTCTATATTTTCGTTTATAATTTAAATTTATACGGTGTTCATAATTGATAAAAGTTTATACAAAATTGCATTGTCTAAAATTTGTAAATAATTTTTGTACACTCTTTTTTTATTGAAGCATAAATCGTTTCATTTGTGTAAAATTTTGCACTGGATAAATTTCTTTTTGCATTGATAAATTTCAAACTTAATTATGTCACCTAATACCCTAAGATCGAATATATATATATATATATATATATATATATATATATATATATATATATATAGGTGCTTTGCATTGATAAATTTCTTTTTCTATATGAGTAAGGCTACGGTGCTTTGCAAAGTAAACCCCTCCATTTACTTCGGGCCACTTTTTGGATTTTAAAAATTCAAACAACCGATCCGAACCGTTCAACATGTTCTAAATATTGAAATGTGCTTGGAGACCAAATTTTACATTTTTTGGAATTTTTTTACTATTTATTAAGCCACTTTGAAAGTTTCTGATCCGGTGGTCCAGAAAATTTTACTGTTTTTTACTGTTTACCGTCGGATCAGCGATTTTCAAAGTTGCTTAATAAATAGTAAAAAAATTCCAAAAAATATAAAATTTGGTCTCCAAGCACATTTCAATATTTAGAACATGTTGAACGGTTCGGATCGGTTGTTTGGATTTTCAAAATTCAAAAAGTGGCCCGAAGTAAACGGGAGTGTTTACCATATATAAAATAACTTCATTGTATAACGATTTTTATATAGGGTAATTATATCTTCCCTCATCTATCCATCCCCCATTTTATCCTCCAACTAACTAACTATCTTTTCTAACTATAATTCAAAATTCTAACTACCTAATGGCCCTACAAATTAATTACCCAATTTTCTCCATTTATTTCTTTCCTCTTTCTCCCTCCCTCTCCCACCTCTCCCACCTCTCCCTCTCCACCTCCGCCCGCCTCTCCCACCTCTCCCTCTGCGCCTCCGCCCGCCTATCCCACCTCTCCCTCTCGGCCTCCCTCTCCCACCTCCACCTCCGTCTCTCACCTCCATCTCCCACCTCCCACCTCCTCCTCCTCTCTCTCCCACCTCCGCCTCCGCCGAAGTAGATCCATCACTGTCGACTGTCGGGTCAGATCCGCCTCCACCGGTTCAGATCTGAGTTATTTACAAAGAACAAAGCTTCATTATTGGTGAATTAGACCAGTGCGTACTAAGTACATATGGATGAATACTTAATGTTTTAGAGATGAATACTTCAACGTTTATGGATGAATACTTAATATCTTAGGCATAAATACTTTAACTTATATGTATGAATACTTGATATCTTATGGATGAATACTTTTTATTTGTTTGGTATGCACATATGTTTGTAATACTCTTGGTACATTAACTATTTACACTTACACGATGAGGATGAATACTTGCTTAATGCGGGATGAATACTTGCATGACGAGGTGTAAATACTTGTGCAACGGACAACTCGAAAGTATGTCATCATCGATCTCATTTGAAAGAGAAAATTGTGTAGAAGACATTCGTGGTTTTAGATTTGCAAAATTCCTCACAGATCGTCAGAAATATTGGTTAGATTGAACGGAGAAAAAAAAACGCATCTCTAAAAATGTGTAATACTCTTGGTACATTAACTATTTACACTTACACAATGAGGATGAATACTTGCTTAATGCGGGATAAATACTTGCATGACGAGGTGTGAATACTTGTGCAACGGACAACTCGAAAGTATGTCATCATGGATCTCATTTGAAAGAGAAAATTGTGTAGAAGACATTCGTGGTTTTAGATTTGCAAAATTCCTCACAGATCGTCAGAAATATTGGTTAGATTGAACGAAGAAAAAAAACCCATCTCTAAAAACGTGTAAAAGATGAGTGATTGATGTGTCCAAATATGCTTCTATTGCAAAGATGAATACATTTATATAGATGGATGAATGCTAGTTGTGTTACAGATGAATATTTTTTTTGTAAATTTCTAAAATGAGCTGAAAGTAGTTAGAAGTCCCCCACTTAATTAATGCGCTGACAGTTATGCGGTCCCCCACTTAATTAATGCTCTGACAGTTGTGCGGTCCCCCACACATGTTGTTTGTTCCCTACTTTCTTGTTGTAATATATCCAAATATGTTTCTATTGCAAATGTGAATACCTTCATATAGATTGATGAATACTAGTTGTGCTACATATGAATACTTCTGCAAATTCATAAAATACACTGACAATTATAAATTCTAACTAACTAACTACCTTAATTAATGCAACTGACGGGGGATGAAACGGGGGATTGTTCACGGGGGAGAGCTAGGCGGACCCTTTTATATAACGACTAAGTGGCATCCAATTAAATATAAAATAACATTCATTCAAATTATATACAGGATGATACACAATCAATGAATAAATTTAACGGTATTTATTTTTATTTAATATATATATATATTTTTAATATGTATAATGTATACAAAATATAAATTATTTTTCAATCATCCAACTTTTAAAATCATAATCTTTTTTTTTAATGTTCTCAAGCGTCGTCAATGGATCCAACAACCCCAAAAGAGTGACAATGATTTTAACAGATCAGTATTGGCTTCATGCAGCGCACAGACTATAGAATTAAAACATTGCTGCATATAGTTAGTGCTCTGCATGAAGCCAAAGCTACTCCGTTAAATTATTCACCCAAAAGAGTTATATATAGTTTATACTGCTTTTGAATAAGAGCGGTACTGTCAAATTAACGGGACCTATCCGATGGGTGTCAGACCAAATTTAATCCGACATCCGATCGTAGTCATTAAATCCACTTTACGGTCCGTGTTGATGATTAATTTTAAAATTCACCCCATGTATCTAAATGCGTGCGTGAATCTTAACACAGATCAACTGCTCGGAGTGATACCGGACTAAATTTTGAGCATCTGACCAAATTACCCATCGGAAATCCCCTTTCCCACTGTCAATAACAAACATGGAGTAGAACAGAACTAAGATATTATTAAGCTCACCAAGCCCCTTTGTGAGCTTAACTCAAAAACCTATCAGATGGACTTCAAACGATGCATTCAAACATTGAAACCGATCTACTTCATGAGTGATGCGTTTACATGTCAAATTTTTAAATTTTTGAACTAATTTAGTATGAAGTCAAGCGGTCAAAAAAAAATGATTTATAAGTTCATTTTAATGAGTTCATTTTTCATAATTTTTTTACCATGTTAAAGTCCAAAATGAAAACAAAGTCAAATCCAAGCTAAGACCATGATAAAGTCCAAAATCAAAATCAAAGCCTAATCTAAGTCCAAAAGGCCACGAAGTCCTAACACAGGCCCTCGCCAAATTCAAATCTAAATCCAAATCCAAAAAGTCGCGAAGTCCCAAGACATGCCCAAACCAAATCCAAATCCAAACTCAAAAGATTGCGAAGTCCCCAGACAGGCCCAAACCAAATCCAAATCTAAAAGGCCGCGAAGTCCAAGACAGGACATAATAAAGTTCAAATTCAAGTCCAAATCCAAAAGGATGCGAAGTCCCAAGACAGGCCCAAACCAAATCCAAATCTAAACCCAAAATGCCGCGAAGTCCTGAGACAGGCCCAAACCAAATTCAAATCGAAACCCAATTCCAAAAGGCCGTGAAGTCCTATGACAGACCCAAACCAAGTTCAAATTCAAGAAGAACCTAAAATTTGAGGATGAAGAATCTCAATAAAACCCCAAAGTCACAAAGGCAAAACCAATCCGAAAATCCAAAAAATAATGTTACAATTGAAAAGGTGCGTGTATTCTTTCATGCATTCATGCATATATATAGGTAGGCATACCCTGCATTCAACTCACATATCCATTTAGGTATTCATACATGCAAATAGGAAAAACATACAAGTTTGAACACATACGCACATACACACGTAAGCGATGCAAGTGTAAGACATGAAACCCAACCTCATCCGAAGAAAATGAAATCACGCTAAATCTAAATCCAAAATAAAACCTAAACTCAAATCAAAACCCCTTAATCTAAGTCCAGGAACATAGTCAAAAGCTAGAATTTCCTGCACAAATCGTTCCAAAGGAACAATAGATTTGTGCTTTGTAAAATGATAAATAAACTTACTATCACGTCGCATGCGATTTTCATAGTCTGAATTTGTTAAAACCTCAAAACATCAAATACACTCAAAACCTTTTAATTCACTCTCAATGTAATCCAAAATTAAAGAAATACATGCATGCAACACCTCATCCCTAATATCTTGATAATTTACACATTTAAATCTCACACCAGAAAACATGCAAACACACATAAAGAAACACACATATGCACAAAGAAAAGAAGAAAGAATAATTCAAAGAAGAATTCCATCTCATTTATCTTCTTACGACCTCAGTATAGTAACACGCTGTAGATCTGGAAAGTCATCTTGGAGTTTGTCGCATTCAACAACACGTAGTTTTCTAAGCTTTGACATACCCATTGCTTCCCTAACCCATTGCTCCAAATTTTCCAATTTCAAAAGTTCCAAGTACTCTAGCTGGGGAAATCCCTTTGCTGAGCAAGCCATTTGCTTCCCTGTGTATGCTCCATCTTGTAAGCTTAGAAATTTCAGGGATTTTAGCTTTTCTAGCCTCAGCATGGGGTCTTTCGTCAAACCAGACTTGCTTAGGGTGAGCTTGGTAAGATTTGGTGAGAACTCAACATTATCTATGAAAAGCATCCTACAACTCCACATTCCCTCTAACTGAATTGATTTCACAGTATCAAGATTCGGAAAGGCCCTTGTATCGGCCAACTCCGATGGTACGGACTTGCTTATTATTGTCAATGATAGGAGATTAACCGACTGGCTAAGCAGATGAGAAACAGATTTCCAGTCCAAACCATCTGGATTTGTAAGGGCCAACTTCCTAACGCTGATTAGGAATTGTGGACATCTATCAACCCATGATTCGGGAACCGCAACTGTTTTCAAGGTTTGTAGATCAGTTATGTTGGCTGTTGGTGGGGGGCCTTTAATGTTGGGGCTGGCTACAACATATACATGACGAAGTGTTGAGATGTTCCATAGGAATTCAGGTAAGGTATTTATTTTTGTATTTCTAACATCCAGTGTTTGAAGATTCTGCATGACCTCTATATTTTCTGGGAGTGTAATTATGCTAGTATGTCTCAAGCCTAGATAACGTAAGCAGGTCATCTTTGGTAATGTTTCTTGTGGTACCGTGGACCCCAACAATTCCAACACTGTGAGAAACAAAGTATTTCCGAGAATGTTTTGATCAAAATTTAAAGCCAAAAAGGAATGGATATGATAAATTTCAAGTTCTCCATATTCAGGATGGTTATTACTGTGGATTGCTACACGAAACAGGGATTCAATCGTTCTCTTATCTGGGTTAGCAACCAAAAACTCCTCCTTTTTGGATTGATCGATGGCAAATTGATGGATATTAGGTTCAACACAACAATACTTGATTGAACCCAAGAAGGATCTTTCAGAAACTTTCACCAAGGACCTTCAAAAAACAACAAAAATTTAAACATTAAATGTAATTAACAAACAAAACAGTGAAGAATATACTGTACTTAGGGGTGGAGACACTAATAACATATGGTGGTCAACTAGCTGACACCCATTTATTTTTAAATTTTTTGTATTTATATGTGATTTTCTACATAATTTAAAGTAAAATGTTGTGGTTACTGTAAATTTGACACTCATTCGCAGCATAAAAAATGTATATGATTGACCCTCATAGTTTTGAAGAAGACCGGCTCCACCCGTGGCTGTGCTCATAAAAACTTTTGATGAATGAAAATTAAGTCAACGTGATGAATAAAGTAGGAAAGTTGTGAAGCAGATAATAGAAACAACTATAATTGGTTTTAAATTGAAATCATTATATGGTTCTTATCAACCTCTTGAATCTTATTAACATCAGCACTGCCTCAACTTTCAATTGCAGTGTCACGTGTACCACAGAATGGCAAACAAATCCGATCAATGTAGGAGAATGGAACTATTAATCTAATGTCCCCGAGATATACACCCCAAGTAAATTCAAAAATACTGTAAATTTATATAAGTTAATTAAAAAAATACTGACTTTCACCATAGAGATACTGAAATGTGCGATTTAAAAAACCATTGAAAGTACCTTTTCACAAGTTGCTCGAGGTACTTGTATGCTGTCTCCTCTACAGTCTCCTCTTTACTCTCTGTTGAAATAAATCCTTCAGCAATCCACATACTAATTAGAGATCTTGAGGAGATCTTATGCTCTTCTGGGTAACATGCTAAATAGAGAAAACACGGCTTGAGAAAGTAAGGTAAATCTTCATAGCAGTAAATTATGATGTGCCGCAATTTATTGTTATCTTTTGCTATTGCCTCCACCTCATCTTTCACTTTTTTCCATATATCGTTGATCTTTTCTTTGAGTGAAAGGAGACTGCCTACTAAAACCAAGGCTAGAGGTAAACCATCACATGCCTTACAAATCTGTTGAGGGAGATTATCCAGCTCTTTGGACAACTCCAATAAAAAAGTTCTCTTTTTGGTAGGTTCGCAGTACTCGGTCGTCAGAACAGGAAATGCTTTTAAGAGGAATAGTTGTAGGCTGTGCTGCTCATCCAACTTCGGGTGATCTGAAAAGACAGTTCTGTTATAAGAAATTTCGATCTTCTCAAAATTTTCCCCATCAAACTTCTCAAGAGAAAACTCATTCACTGCTTGGTCCTCCTTCTTCAACTCATAACAGCAATGCACAATACCAGCAATAATATCCTTGATGTCCCCCCATTCCCTCACCAGCTCATCAATGGCGGCACACTGCTCACGAATCTTTGTCATGAACTTTCCAACTTTGCGCACCATTAGTCTCAGTCCCTTAATTAAGGCCTGCTTCTCAGACTCGGGCTGCCTCATAAAATCGCTCCATCTCATGTATCTCTGGACCTTGACTAGCTCTTTTACAACAAAATCCAGGTAATCCGAATCTTCCAGGCAGTTATTTGATAGAAATGTTTGGAAGGGGGGTTCTGATATTCTCTCAATTATAAAAGGTAACGCATCCATCTATATCTCTTTTTGTTATGCCCTGGACCAGGAGATGGTATTTTCAAATCCCATTCACCAGCATCCTGCACCTTGTAATTGTGAGGCTATAGAAAAAAAGAAAAGAAAAAAGAATGCATGAGTGGAAATTAAGAAAAACATCAAATTACCAAAATTGTCAATTCTTACAGGATGCAATACTGTTACCTTTATTTTTTTTGAAATGTATGTCATTTCGTGCAGTAGATCAGTAGATGGATGCTTTATTTACATCGATAATGCAATATAATTGCTTTATTTACATCGATAATACGAGACGTAGGTTCAACTACGGTAATTGGAGTTCCTAACTTCCTCAGTTACCGCAAACCAAACTGCTTGTTATTTTAATAATGTTAAATTACTGTCTACTCAGGAATTGAAAAGGAGCAATTTATCACTAAGTCCCCAATCAATCAAAGCTCCAACCAAAGACACCAGTAAAATTGATTTGCAACTTCTACACAGTTTTTTGAATGAAAGCAACTTCTACACAGTTGATTTGAATAAGAAAATGTTGGGGTTAACGGATCCTTATTTTTAAAAATAAAAAGTATAAATATACCCAGATACTCCTTAGCATCCGTCTTATCTCCCTAGCAAGAATTTCCTAAAAGTCTCAGTGACCTTGCACCAATTGTGGGATTTGAAGCCGTTCTCTACGTAGAAGGAAAAATCGGAATCGGAATCGGTCATTTGACCATGGAATTGGAATTGAGAGAATCGGTCGGAATCGGTCAAATCGGATTGGAATCTCGGATTTTGTAGGCAGAAATTTGTTTTTTACTTAAAATAATAGAAAAAAAGGTAAAAAATATATATATTTTAAATTATGTTAAGACAAATAAAAAATTAACATGAGACATTATTGCTGAAATTATTTTTTTCTTTTAATGTTCAATAAGTAAAAATTAATGTCAAATCAATTTTAATCAAAATGATATTTTAAAAAAATGGATTGTCTCCATTTCTTTTAATAAAAATTAACGAGACAGTAAGCTTGTCTCCATTTCATCTGAGTTGGCTAGCGACCTTTTCAAATATAGCATGGATTGTTTCCATTTATTCTGCATTGATTCCTCTGGTACTGCGATGTGGGTCACGTATTAATAATTTGGGCCCAGCAGCAACGTCTATCTTTCTAAAGTTTTTCTGCCCCCGAGCTTGACCAAACGGCCCGAGAACCCTTCTTTTCCAATCAGCATTTTGACCCAGTCAAAATCGCAGATTTGTCTCCCAAATCTGACATGGGTTGTTACTCGTAAGTCGTAACACTTCGGTTCTTTTCAAGAATCGCTTCAAATCATGAACATCGGCTGCAAACGTCAAGAATCGGTTAAGAATCGCTTGACTTGGCCGGTTTGAACCGGTTTTCCGATTGCCCTCCGAGGAATTCTGTCCAAAATCAGATCGCCGACGGCCGATTCCGGTTCCACTTAGCCGATTCCGGTCCGGATCAGCCAATTTTTCCTTCTATGGTTCTCTATTGGAAAACGACAACATAACTGACTATCCGTTCAGAACACCTTATTCTGAATGTAACTTACAGACTTTACCATAGAAAAATCCAGTCCAATCAAATTTAAAAAAAAAAGAACTCTGTGGGTTTGGGGTAGCCTTTAGCATTTGCCCCTAAATTTCTTCTGCAACCTAGGTATAACCTTGCAGATATTGCCCCTGCCATTTTAACTAGATGTTCATTTCCCGTTTCATAAGTTTGAGATAAGTAATATGAGGGGAATAAATCAAATTCGAGTACTGATTCGTAATTTAAAGGAGCGAAACAAAACTGACCGTGGTACTTAGAGATATTATTAATATGTAACACACATAGGTCGATCTAAGATTATCCAAAGAGTAACATACATAAGGGATTTTTTTTTTAAAAAAAAAAAAAGAGAAGTTCCCTTACAAGAAAAGATCGATTGATCGGTGAACTGTTTTCCCCAGCTGAATTTCATCTGCGTTGACTGTAGCGTTTAAATAGTAGATTTCTCTCTCTTTCTTTCTCGCTTCTCTCTCTCTCTCTCTAGATGGTGTAACTACTAAATAATGAACAATAGTAATATGATATATTCTATGGCCAATACTATGCGGAAGATAAGTAGATGGTGTAACTACTAGGATTATGGCTTACAAAAATTAACATGAAGTTCACATGAGCGGTTTACAGCCGACATTTTTGTTAATATCTAAAGTTTATTACAAATTAATTAATATACCCAGGTTCGCTGAAAATTAATAAAAATGTTCCTATCGGCCAGAAAATTGCCGGTATCCTATTTATTTAAATACCAGTCATTTTCCAGCAGGTATATCTCATTACTGGCCATTTTCTGGCTGGTACTCTATTTTTTTTTTTTGCTGTTTTACACTCTATAAAATATTCATCTTTCTCTCTCTCCCCCTTACAACTCACTCAACTCACCCCCGAATTCTCCTCTTCATTCAGGTAAATTATTATTTTATTTGATTTAAATTATTATTTTTTTAATAATTAATTTAAGTTTAAAAAGTAATAAATTAATTATTTGAAATAATTAATTTAAATTATTAAATATAATTAATTTACATTTTTTACCATTATTAATTTAATTATTAAAATAATTAATTTACACTCATTTAATTAGGATTTAGTGGACTGACCATTACAAGTATACAGACCATATTTAATTTTTTATTTATTTGTAATTATTTTTCAGTAACCTATACATGTAGATTAGTAACCTAACAATTGTTTACTATTTTTCAAAATGTAGTTTGTTTGTCATGGCTTTAATTTCATTACACTGTGGTGGGAAGGTTATAAATAAAATGAGTTTGTTTGTCATGGCTTTGATTTCATTACACTGTGGTGGGAATGTTATAAATAAAATGTAGTTTGTTTATCATTACGCTATGATTTCATTACTTGGAAAGGTGTGTACGGCCATTTAAAGGCCACTGGAAATTTTATAATAGAAATCTACGCCCGAAGAGTTCCGATAGAGCCCGGGGTTGAAAGTTCTGGTCAAAATTCAGTTGCGCCAACTTATATAACACAACGAGAACCATATACTCCCGCCGTTCCTCCAACACAACAAGAACCATATACTGACCCAAAAACAGACAATTCCTACACTCCACCAGCACCCCAATCACGACCTCAACCAATACTCCAAGTTTCATTTCCACCTAGACCCGTGCATGTGGCGCCTTTACTATTACCGCCACCAGAATCTTACCCGAGACCAGCACCAGTAGACGATGAAATTGGGTCAGATTTGAAAATATTAATGAAATTTCGGAGGAAGATCTGCAAAGTGGGGATAAATTTGATGGAGAAAACTGGGACTCTGATCACTTTGAGGGTTATGGTGAAGATGGTCCAATTGAAACAGCTCAATTTGTGGCCGGATATGAGAATATGCTGCTTAGTGGCCGGACTGATACGCACCCGTTCCCAGACTTCAAGGATATATCTGAGTTTAGAGAAGCAGATATTGGTTACTATAGGCAAAGGATTGAGTACAAAGGTGAGCTGGCGTCGGACCAATATTTTAAAAGCAAAGATGATCTAATTAAGTAGATTAGAGAGCACCATATTACTAAAAATCAGGAGATTAGAATAAAGAAAAGTGACAGGGATCGGATTCATGTGGTGTGCAAGGTCCCGCGTTGTGATTACGAACTTAGGAGAAAACCAGCGAGATATAGAGATGTATGGGTTATAACGAGGCAAGACAAGCCTCACACATGTAGGACTGAGTATACAAGGACCAACAATGAATGTCTGATGGCATCAATCATTGCCGATGTCATTGAGAGAAGTATTAAGAAAGACCCATGTATGAGCATCCAGATGGTGGCATACTGTATTTTATCTGTGTATGACAATGTAACCCCGAAATACAACTGACTATGGAGGGGCCGTGAGCTTGCAATAGCCCGATTTTTACCTCATTTTTACCTCGTTCACTAATTGACCCTCCTATTGCTAGACCACAATTGGACGACCTACCTCTGTTGCTATTGTTCATCCTTTTGGCCCCTTCAAATATCAGTTTTTTCGTATAAAAAATCGCCTTCTCTTTCTCTCTGTCCCTTCCTTCCTTTCTTTTTTGTAAGTTGAGTGAGTTATGAGGAGGAGAGAGAGAAAGATGGGTATTAAATAGCAAAAAAAAAAAAAAAGTAGGGTACCGGCCAGAAAATGGCCAGTAATTAGATAAATAAAGTACAGCCGAAAAATAGCCGGTATTTAAATAAATAGGGTACCGGCCATTTTCTAGCCGGTATGGACATTTTTATTAATTTCCAGCAAACCTGAGTATATTAATTAATTTGTAATAAACTTTGGATATTAATAAAAATTTCGGGGTTTAGAGAGCCACTGCCGATATTTCATGATGCTGGTTTTTGTCTCTAAGCTATAAATTAACATAATATTTTTTTAGCAGAACCGCATATATGCTGGATTAATTTAAATTACGATTTTTTTATTTTGGTGATTTAGTGATTTTAATTATTGTATTTTTTGTAAAGAAAAATTTATTATTATAATTTATGATAATTTTTCATTGCGGATTCAAAAAATTTACTCGTCATATCTTACACTTATAATTATTAATAACAATTTAATTATGTAATATTCAACAATTTTAACGATGCACTACTAAAGAACTTCTATCGTGTAAAAACTTAATGTTAGATTCTCTACCGCTAGAGACCAACACAATAAAAGAAACAAGAATATATACTTCTAGCAGTTACGTACCGATAATAGACTAATCTTCTCCTATGGTACAAAACATATTACCGATAGGAAGATTGCATTTCCTCTATCGGTAGTACATTATGTACCGATAGAAGGAATGTGTTTGGTTCCGGCATTTTTATAATATCCAAAAAAAAAACAAATTATCAAATCTGCCCTTACTCCAAAATTATTTTTAAAACTGCCCTAACCGTCCAGTGACTAGGCGGTCCAGTTTCCATAGCTGACCGCCCCCTAGCTGGACGGTCCACTATGCATAGCTGGGCGGTCCGCTAGTGAAATTTTTTTTTTGTAATTTGTTTTTATGTTTTAATTTGTTTTAAATATGGTATATTTATTTGTTTGAATGTTTTATATTAAATTGTTGTAATGATTTATATGATATATATTTATTATTTGTTGACGATTATATTTTTATAATTGATGATTATTTTTATATGTTATGTAATTGCCTAATTTTTTATATAATTGGTTAATGTTTTATATTTAGTTTGTTAATGTTTTAATGTTTTTAAATGGTAAGTCTAAATGGTAATCTAAATGGTAAGTCTAAACAACAAAAGTAGATAATCTAAATGGTAAGTCTAAACATGAAACATGACAGTCAAAACATGAAATATAATAATCCAAACATAAAATACTAGAAATCTATCAAACTAAAAAAACATAAAAACCCTAACGAAGAGGACGAGGGCGACGTCTGGAGAGCTCCAACCTAGAAGGTGGACGGCGGTCCCTCTGCGATGGCGTATGCCTCTAGTGAACCTCATCCTCCTGCATGTCATTGTGTACGGCCTCCTGCGCCCATGGGTCCTCCCCCAGGTGTAATGCATGCTCCTCATGGATCCCCGCCTGTGTACGCAACACCCACGGATCGGCCTCCTAAGTAGAAGGATACGTGCCGGAGGCGGTGTGCCAAATATAGCAGAGGCAAAGCCATCTGCAGTCTACGCCCCACTCCCACTGGCCTCGCCGTCGTGCTGTCTGGTCTCCATATATCGCGGTCTGTAGGAGCTAGCTAGCTCATATCCGCCATCATCTCCAGCGAGGTCATCCAATGAGAAGTCAAAGGTGCCGGCAGCTTTATCCTGCATATAAACAACGTTGCTTTTGCTACATAGAAATAACAAATAAATTAATTAAACAATGAAGTTTTGCTACCTCGGTGAGCTGCACTGGAACTCCATGCTCGTTGTAGTACGTGTTCCACGCGTTGTTGTTCAATACCCATTGGTGGATCGCCCAACCCGAGCCATCATCTGCAGAAACGAAGACAAATTAATAAGAATGGACTTTTAAAGAGACACTTAGTAATGTGTATGACATATTATTACCTGCAGGAGGTGGCGGCATCTCATCAGGGTAGACAGCAACTCTAGGCTGCTCCGGATCTGGTGGTGGGGGCTTTATCTCGCGCCAATTGATGTCATCCCCAGCGTCGTGCAACATACCAACGAGGCGCCCGTCCCAGCCAGAGTTCTCCACGATTGGTGCACTATGTTGGAGCATTTGACATCCTATCGCTCTCCAACTTTTTCTCGCCATGCACACCAAGCTGTGTGCCACTCCTCTAATATCAGTCAAAATCTGCACACAATGTATTTTCATTATTATTTTTAGAAGATGAATAACTAAACTTATAATATTTTAAGTATGTCAGTTTCATTTAAATATACCGAACGAGCATATATCGAGCAGGAAGGCAAGTAAGTCCTAGATCCTTCACCCGTGATTCTCCGTCGAAGGGCATCACCATAGTCCCCCTGTAGATAAACCAACGGCATGCCCCATCTCTGGTACCAGACTAAATATCGCAATCTTCAAGGCCCATGCGCATGGAGGCATCAACAGCTGAAGGCGGGGTCCATAAGTGATCCTCCGGTGATGCAGCACGCCGATAATGCTCCAAGAAACGCGTGCTCCAGTCGACCTTGGGCTTGTTGTGTTTAGTGCTGCAAAATAAATTATTTAAAGCAGATTACTAGTAACGTGTATGACTGAACAAGTAATAAAATAGACAAACAATATAGTAGTGCGTAGCTACCTGTGCAGCTCGGTGTCTGCTGCTCGTCCAACTCTGGAAAGTCTGAGACATAGGCATCCAAGCCAAACTGACGGGACACTCGATCAGGATAATGATACTCAATTATTCAGAAACATACGTATCGGGGGTGATCCTACCGGTACTCCTCCTCCTCTCCTCTCTTCTTCTTCTTCTGCAACGCCGTCGGAGCGGCCCCATCAGCTGATCAGAGTCAAAATAATGATGATTTATGTAGGGTTTTGGCTTAGGTTTTGCATATTTTCTCACACTTATGTTTGATTTATTAGAGAAAAATGCTACTGTGACCCTTCTTTATGTTTTATTGCAGAAAACAGGTTTTGGGACTATTTTACACCAAATGGAGCTAGAATCGGGTCAATCAGATCAGCAACGCTTATCGATGAAGTCTCTGTTACGATCCGTATTGCCAAATACATACCAAGCCTAGCACAGACCAGGAGATAGCGTGAGAAGCACTAAAACCCTCAGCGACAAGGTCTCAATACGGACCGTATCACCTAATACGGTCCGTAACCGAAGGCGTCTCTTGGGGAATAACTGTCGACAGCTGTATCCAGATCAGTTTCTTAGCCCTACTCCATCTCCAGACGTCCCTCAACTCCTATATAAGGCCCCTGGGCAGAAGAAGAAATCATCTTTGTAATTAGGGTTAGATTTGATTAAAGAAAGAAGAGAGGAGTGCTTGTAACAATGCCGTTTCGCGACTAAGTTCCATTTCTTAGGGATAAGCAGTAAACCTTGTTACTCTTGATGTTTTGATGTTTCGCGGCTAAGTTATATTAATTATGATTTCTTGTTGTTGAATCTAAATACTTTTGTGATTTACTATCTCTTCATCTAACTTCAATGATCTAGTTTAGTCCGTTAGGGTAGTGACAGTGCTTTAATGGTAAGAGAAACTATTTGTATGAATTAGCCTCGTTGAGATCTATTAGGTTTATGTGAAGAAAACCTTAGCGGGGAAACCATAAACCAGAACAACAAAACGTGAACCAAATTCCATCACTTGCGTAAGGAAAATCGCAGTGATCTGTGTAGTAATTTGGGGTATTTAAGAGATCAGTCATTTACGTAAGAAAAATCGCAGTGTCCTATGTAGAATCTCGATGAAAGATCTGTCATTATTGCGTAACATAAATTGTAGTGACCTATGTGGTGTCTTTCATAAAATAACAACAGGAAATCAGACGCAACAGGAATATATTATCAAGGCGGATTGAGTGGCAATGGTGTGCCGAAACCCTAGGAATTCTCATCTCTATCTTTATTTTAATTACTTTTAATTGCTTCCTAATTTACATTGATCATAACAACATCTCTCAATTTTCAGATTTTGTCTAGCCTTTCGAAAGATTGTGATTCGATCGCTCAAAACTCTGGACCAATATTCCCTGTGGATCGACCTCGAATATACTACTTGATAGGATTGTGCGCTTGCAGTCCGAGCTGATAGCATTTCTGAGTTTATAAATATTAAAAGAAACATCACTCTCTTTTGAGTGATCAAGCTTTTTGACACCGTTGCCGGGGAATAACGGTTCATTGTGCAAGGCCTCGCGAGACGCCCTTGCTTTGACCATTGAATCCAATTAACTAGAGATGCCTAGATTTCTTTTTATTTTCTATATTTTTCTTTTTCTTTTATTTTCAATTTCGTTTTTATTTTTATTTTCTTTTTATTTTTCAGTTTTTAGTTTAATTTTCAGATTTTCTTTTCTTTTTTTAGGACATTGCACGCTGGCCGAATCATCCGTACGGAGATCCCTAAGGATTGCAAGTAGGAGATGACAATTCGCTTCCACATCACCGATAAGAACCAATCATAGTTCTTCCTCGAGTAATTCTGAAAGCGAAGAAGACTCAGATTCGATCAACATGAATATTCCACCTAACGAACCGATTAATGGAAGACAAGAAAACAATGGTGACAATGAATTTCACAATGCAGCAAGACCCAAACTTCTACGAGACTATTGCGTACCGCGCGCGAATGATCCTAATTCTAGCATAAACCCGCCAACTGTTACGAACCGTAATTTTGAGATCAAACATGCTCTCATAAATATGGTTTCGCAACAGTAATTTGGAGGATTTCCAAATGAAGATCCACATCTTCACTTGTCAATTTTCCTTGGGATATGCGAGACGATAAAGATCAACGGAGTTACCGACAAAACAATCAGGCTAAGGCTATTTCAATTCTCATTAAAAGATAAAGCAAGAGCATGGTTGTTTTTCTTTCCGGCCAATTCCATTCAAACTTGGGACCAATTGTTTAATGTGTTTATTGCAAAATATTTTCCACCATCCAAAACTTCGAGGTTTAGAACTGCAATTACTAATTTTGAACAAAGGGTGGTGAAACATTGTGTGAGGCATGGGATAGATATAAGGATATGTTAAAGTGTTGTCCACATCATAGTCTAGAAAGATGGCTGATTGTCCAAACTTTTTATAATGGTCTAAACCCTACCGATAGGTTGTCTATTGATGCTTCCGCAGGAGGTGCAATCATGAACAAGGAACCTGACGAGGCTTACAACCTAATTGAAGAGATTGCAATCAACCAACACTACTGGATCCCTGAGCGAAAGAAACCAACTCCAACACCTGGCATGCACCGAGTAGATGATATATCCATGCTGAGCGCAAAGATCAATGCTTTGCAAATGGCACTCAACAAGCAAACCAAGCAGCGAACGGTAGCAGCAGTCAATGCCGCAACAGCATGTGGTTATTGTGGAGGAGCGCATGAGATGACCGAATGTATGAATGTGACGGAAACTGAGGAAGAAATAGAGCAAGCAAACGCAATCGACAACAGCTTTCGATCTCAGCCTGCCTACAATACATACCATCCGAACAACCGAAACCATCTAAATCTCTGATACGCAAATAATCAAAGGCCTACTGCACCTCAACAGAACTATCAACCACAGCCCAATTATCAACCGAGATACAATAATCCCCAACCGAATTACCAACCAAGGCAATACAACCAACCACAGCAACCTGACATCACATCTTTAATGGAGATATTCCTAGAGAAGCAAGACAAGGCTAACGCCGAAATCGCACAAAAGATCGAATCCTTAATAAACCGCAACAAAGACTTAGAAGACAATGTCTCTAAGATGGCAAAAGAATTCTCGAATATTACACGCGGAAAAGGCAAATTTCCGGGCAAACAGGAAGAAAATCCGAGAGAGACTTGCAAAAGCATAACATTAAGGAGCGGTACAGCTTATCAGGGACCTCCCATGCCCGATCAAACTTTCGATGAGATGCATGCAGAACCATTGCATTATAAAGAATACGAGCTGCAACCACCGGAGCCGCCCGTATTCGAACTGCAAATGGACCTTATTGAGGAGCAGAATGACGCCGTAGGTGGAGACGAGTGACAACCCGAACCTGAATACATTTCACCACGACCCTACAAGCCACCTCTGCCATTCCCTCCAAGGCTTGCCAAGCATAAGATGGAGCAGCAACTTGCGAGATTCATGGAGACACTCAAGCAATTACAAGTCACAATCCCCTTCACTGAAGCAATTGCAAGCATACCCTCGTATGCTAAATTTCTGAAGGAGATTCTTTCAAACAGAAGTAGACTCCAAGAATTCTCAATAGTTCCGCTCAATCTAGAATGTAGTGCGCTCGTGCAAAGTAAATTACCGACAAAGTTGAAAGATCCGGGAAGCTTCTCGATACCATGCACCATTGGCACTACCGACTTTAAGAGAGCTTTATGTGATTTGGGGACAAGTGTGAGTTTGATGCCTAAGGTAGTATTTGACAAATTAGAATGTGGAGACCTATCACCAACACGGATCTCATTGCAACTAGCTGACCGATCAATTTGATATCCTGAAGGAATGTTGCTTGATATCCTAATCAAAGTTGGTAAATTTTGGATACCAGCAGGTTTTGTAGTAGTTGATATGGAAGAAGATGAGCAGATTCCGATCATCCTTGGAAGGCCAATCCTCGCCACATGTGGGGCAATGATTGATGTTAGGAATGGGAAGATCTCACTTAATGTTGGCGAAAACAAGATGATCTTCAACATGAATGAGACCAAAGTCCCACCTGACATAAATCTTGTCTACAATTTGGAAATAGCGGATGAGTATGGCAATGATGAATTGCGACTGCACGAACCAGAAGACATCGGAGAAATGATGCACGAAGCAGAAATGGAGAGACTGTTCATCATACAAGAAAACGGTCAGATCCATCCAACCTCTGTGACAACACAAACCGATGATCTGAACAAGAGCCATAATATCGCAAATAACAGGGATTATTCTCTCTTAGCCCTTGCATTAATCAAAAACCTACGTGAAGAACTTGATGCAATTTCTCAAAGACTGGACGAGGTTGAAGTAGTACTCGGTGTGAGTCTGGCGTTCGACCCCGGACCTCAAACACCAACCGACTTCTTTGAGAAGGGCAATGATGATGTGACCACAAAAGACGCTGAAGGCGAACCACCCGACAAGCAACCCTCTTGCATTGACGGGAGGACATTTGGAAGAAACTGATGTGACACCGAGTCAAGCTAACGACTTAAAACAAGCGCTTCTTGGGAGGCAACCCAAGGCCACTTTTCTATTTTCTTAATAATTTAATTCTAGTTTAATTAGGACTTTAACAAAGAAACAACTCATACCCACCTTTTTCCTATGATCAGGTAAGCATATCGGAGGAAATGCTTGATTAAAAACATCTCAGAAGATGGGAAAATACTCTCTGGTACGGCCTGTATTGGCTGATACGGACCATACTAATGGATACGGGGGCAACAGAGTAAGAGGGCAGGAAACAAGTGGTGAATATGGCCTGTATTGGCTGATACGGCCCGTATTTAGAGGAGTTAAAACTTAGCGGTTATTAGGCTGAGCATAACGGATTGGATACGGACCGTATTGGCTGATACGGTCTGTAATGAAAGCCAATTCGGGAGATGCGAACCCGTTAGGAAGAGACGTTTGAAATCCCGCACGAATCACGTCTCATAACCGTTAACCCCTTCTGTTTTAATCCCTAAAACCCTTCCTCTTCCTTTCTCTCTACTCTCTTCCCCTCTATCTCTTCTATTTCTCCCTCTTCCACTCTTGCCTGAAATCAAGCACCTTCACCTCGCTGCCGATCTTCGTCGCCACACACCATTGGAGCCGCTGCCACACCCCCTTTCCACATCTCTGCCCTAATACAGACCGTACCGGGTCCGTATCCGATGGCCCCTCGCGTCCACTACTCAAATTTTGGTTTTTCTAAACCCCTCTTTATTTCAAAAATCAATTTCATTTTACCATTTGCTTCAATTTTGTCCCTATTACATTAGTTTAAATAATCAAGTTTTATTTTTTCAAATTCACAAAAATCACAAAAAAATTAGGTTTCTGTCAAAATCCCAATTTTTACCAGTACAATACGACCCGTATTGCCCCAATACGGTCCGTAATCGTTTACCAGAACCAGACTTAGCAATTCCCCATAAATACCTTTCGATACGGTCCGTATTAGCTTGATACGGTCCGTACTCAATCCTGTACTTGGCTAATTTTCACCAGCACTCAGGTCCGTATCCAGTCCGCATCAACCTAATACGGTCCGTAACAGAGGTATAAAATTTAAGCAAATGGCCCCAAAAATGAAAAATATTTTAGGGGCAGTGACAAGAAGCGCAAAGAAAGCCCTTGGAGGTGCCGGCCCGAGTAGTTCACCACAGAGCTCCTCTAACCGATCATCCCAGTCATCCGGCTCGCAACCGCAATCCTCCAACCACTCAGCCTCTCAATCCGACATCCAACACTCAAACAGAGACACACCAGTCTCTGATGCAGATTATGACCTAGAGGAATTCAACTCTCGGGACTTTGGCCTCGAGGAAGAAGACTCCGATGAGTCGATGGAGGATGCGACCGAGTACCAACCCATCTTCTCACATCCACTATTCAGAGACAATTATGAGAAGATGAAAATAAGGGAGGTCATATATCACAAGTCTATCGACACAGAGACACTCGGGCGACTAGGCCTCCTTGTGCAAACCAACAACTTGCAAACCGCATCTGCATCTGGCAATTCCTCAACATGATCAAAGGAGTTAAAATTTACAAGGTACTCACGAGGGAGTTCCTTGCGACCTTCAGATACAATGAAGACTCCATTGCTTTCCAGATGCTTAGCGAGCGTTACACAGTCTCCATGATGACTTCTGCGCCATCTTTGACCTCACCAACGATGGCACTTCTAATTCTCCTGACTACCGAGAGTTCTAGTACAAAATCACAGAAGACAACCAAAACACAACTCGACCGGCAAGCAGAATCATCCATCCCCAAGTTCGCCTCTTGCAAATAATCCTTGCCAATTCCATTTTCGCAAGAGGCGAGAGCTCATCAAAGGTGACGCTACCTAAGCTTTATCTTCTCAAATGCATGATCGATCCCACACCAGTGCGTCCCCACCTCGGTCATCTCCTTTGCAAGCAAATTTATGAGGTCGCCCGTGCCAAGAAAAGCGGTGGCAAGATCTCCATTGGGTTCGTGGCTACAATCCTAGCAAATCATCTTGCTTTGGCAATTGATCACTCCAAGAGGTGAGCGGACTCACGCATCTCGACATCCCATGCCTCCAATCCATGAAGTTTGTCACCGGCCACTATCCAGGTCCCTATTTCTACAATTCACCGAAGGGAATCCTCCAATTTCCCTTTCGACATCTCAATCTCCGCAATAGGGCCTCCTGGAGAATGGCACGACCCCCGACCCCAACATACGAGCCTCCTCAGGATTACATTGATGTAATCGAGAGCCAAGCCGAAATGCAAAATCGAGCTAATGTTGATAAGCAACAAAGGGACGGGGAGGAGCCTCCTTTTGATGCATATAGGGAGGTAGGCACATCGGCAGCTAGAGCCTGATCTTCAGAGGCAGCACCATCTGATGCCCCTACAGATGATTATGATCAGTTCATCCAAATGGTAAATTGGATGGACTCGAACCTCGAGCTCACATTAACAACGGACGAGACTACCCGGTAAATGGAGCAGAATGGCTCATCACTTCACCAAGAGGTTGGTGAAATCTGAAACAGCATGGAGGAAGTCCGGAGGAGTGTTGACGAGAGCAGGTGCGAGGTCCAGCAGACACGCTACATGGCACAACAGTATTATCAATTCGCTCTCGACTCCAGATTCGAGTACCAGCCACCACCATATGGACTCTTCGACCCGTCATTCTACGAGGAGATCCATCGCCCACCACCACCTCCACCACCTCAGGATTGAGGTGCAGTGAGTTGTATCTTTCCCCGGTATTTTTACCTTTATTACTTCCTTTATTTTTTTTCTCTCGAGCATTGGGGACAATGCTCAATTTTATTCGGGGGGTAGGAAGGTAAATTGACCATGTATCTTTAAAAATTTTCGTTTAAAATTTTTCGCACTGATTTCTTAGGTGCAAGTAGTTTTACTCAATTTTTGACTAGGGTTGGAGGCTTTACCGAAAATCCTAGGATGATTAAATTGAGCTTTTTAGCTAGCTTGTATTTTTTTTTATAGGAGTAGGTTAATCAAATAGGAATTGTTTCAAATTGAGTTAGGCTTGGGTTTAGACAATTGGCCATGATACAAAAAATTCAGAATTTTTTAGTGATCTCAAAGTGAACAATTAATTGCTAACCATGAGTATTGACCAAAATCGCAAACCCTAGAATTTTTATTTATTGGGTAATTTATTTTTGCAAAGTCTTTTAAGCTTGATAGTGTTTTAGAATACCCATTTATTATAGATAGACCCCTAGCGAAACTATGCCATAATTCCTTGTATGAATGAATACTTGGAATTGTGTGTAATCGTGGTGCTTGTGACACAAAAATATTTAATTTTTCAGAAAAATACAAAAAAAAAATCAGAAATGAGAAAAATAAAAAAAATAGAAAAATTTAGAAAAAGAAAAAATAGAATAAAAGATGGAGGATAAAAAAGAGTACGGGTGCCTACGCAAGACTGGTTACCAATAGGCTCGATAAAACCTCCCAAATTTTAATTTTTGTACATATTCAATTTTTCAAAAAATAGTCACAAGTACCAACTGTAGGGCGCAGAAAGTTGCACAACGGTGGAAGGTGTGTGCATGTGTTAAATGTCTTAGGGTTCAATGTTCTCTATTTTCTCAAGACATAGAGAGAACATCGAATTTAAAACATTCGTTTATTTCTACAGTTTCTTCGGTTCACCCTCGACAGACATACTGTTCATAATCAGTCTACCGAGAGAGTTTATTGATTGTGGGGACGTTTAACTCCCAGCGGGCGCAAGCCCCCGCATTAATTACATCAGATGACCCTTCCAAGTCATTACTGAATACCTCGTCCATTCCGGGATTTGTGCATATTTAAGTGAATTGAATAAAGAGGCTAAAAGGGGGACTCATGTATTGACTTTGGTTTTGATTTGACTTTCTATATGTTTGTACATGTGTATATATGTGATTTTATGTTAGAATAATATTTAAAAATGAGAATCTGGAGGAGTGTATATACACCATTTGTTTATATTTGATTTATAACATATGTATTTACATTTTTTTTAATTATCTACATGCTATTAAGAAATGAGATCATTTAATTTTGAAGAAAGGGTATCTTGGTCATTTTAGGATTTGGCTGATGCTTGGACATGTTCAATTTCGATTTAGAAACATGAAGAATTCAATTTGGGTTCATTTGGAGGTGGTTTGAGTCAATTTGGACTTAAGATAGAAAAGTTATACTTGAAAAGGACTAAGATGGACCTATTTGTAAATATTTATATTTTATCAAGGGCTTATTTACAAGATTGAAAGGGTATGAATTTATGATTTGGATTTTAAATGGGGTTTTATATGAAAATTAGGCTTCTTAGGGAGTTATTTGAGAGGGTTTTGATCTGTCAGGGGCCTTGTTGTAAATTTGTAGGGACTGTTCTATAAATATTAAAAATTAGAAAGGGTCTCATTGTAAACAGGTTTTTATTTTACAGATTTCCATTTATTAATTGGGCTTTGAGATTGGTAATTTGGGCTTTGAGATGTGTAATTCGGGTTTCAAGATTTGCTTTGAGCATTGGATTATGACTTTGGGCTTTGAGATGCGTATTCTGGGCCTTGAAGATTGATGCCAGGCCTTTGAGATTCGGTCGAGAGGATTCTGACTAGACCCGACGTGTGGGCCTTAAAGGTCAGTGAACTGTGGGCCGTAGGTTTCAAGACTAGGCCATCGGGTCCCTTCATCACTTTGAGGTTAGAGTTTAATTCAAACTTTATCCTTGGCGCCGAGATCAGACGGTCCTGATTTGCTTTAAAACCCGTGCTGGCCAGGATATGAACAAGGGTTTATCCCCGAGATTGGGGTTTCACTTTCTGGCAAGATTCCGGCCACGGCAAGGCCAAGGAGTGGCGGCATCATCATCGCCTCGATGACTGGAATTCATTGGGCCTATTGTCGGCTACCGACGATCACCGGCGGCGGTGGTTTCCGGCTGAGCTCCACTGTGACACCCGAGTTTGATTTTGATTTGACATTTTCGAGTTAAGCTGCAATTATCTTCAATTAAGTGAGCAAACATCATCGCATTTCCATTTAGAGTCTGGCCAACGTTTTAATTTTGAATTTAAATGAGTATTTATCATGTTTGGGTCTCGAGTTCTTCAGCTTGGTACCGATCCTGTACCAGTTCAAGTGGCGAGCTCTCTTAATTCACAATTGAGACACAATGGATGTTGATTTGAGCTTCAGGAAATTGATAAGATGTCTAGATTTGTCATTTGAATTGGATTCTTTGTTTTTAGGCATCAATGAACATTGATTTCATGATATTTTTAAATTTTCAGAAAATTGAATTAATTCATAAGTATGGATTTTTGTTAAAGGTCATACAATCTTTTATTGCTAAATCATAAAAGGGTATATGTACTATGTTCATGAATTTTAGAATTTTATTTCTATTTTTAACCATTCATTTCAGCTGAGGGGCAGTGAAGGTAATCTTCCAGTTTTATTGCTGATTTTCTTTTTATTTAAAAGCTGAGACTTCGATAATTCATATTAAATTGAGATAAAATCAGAAAAATATGAAATTTATGTCCATTTTGTATATTTTGAAGTTTTGTACATGACTGTGATGTCTATTTTTCAGTTTGGTCCTTGAATCAATTTATGTTGTACAATTTACCAGCAGAGGTCCTTTTGTCATTTAAATGCTGTTTTTCCATTTTCTGAACCTGAACTTCAAAAATTCATATAAAATCGAAATAAAATCCAATTAATATGAAATTTGTGTCAAATTTGTATGTTTTGAAGTCCTTTATCTGTCTGTGTGATTTGTTTTTCATTTTGAAATTTAATGTGACTTGTGCAGTTCAGTTTATGAAAAGGGGTCATTTCTAGTCTGTTGAGTGCAACATTGTACCAGCAGCCCTTAAACCATACCTGGCTGCTGGACCTGAGTTTGGTGTTCGTGTTGGAAAAGTTTCGGTACAGACGAGCTGTACCTTTTAAAACCTTTGTATACTCTCGCTTAAGACTGCAAGTGCACAGTCCTACTCGTACAGTATAGTCGGGTATCGATCCACAGGGACGACTCAATTCTGAATCCCTACTCGACTTAGCTAAGTACTAGAAGTTTGAAATGGTTGTTTGTGTTTGTTTATGTTTCCTAAATTCAGTTACAAATTCAATGACAGAAAATGAAAGCAATTAAATGTTTTATTTTGGACTATTGTAAAAAAAGCGTTTCAAGGGTTTCAGATTTCATCCTCAACTGTGCTGCTCTGGAACCTTATGACGCGACCCGCGTGCTCTCACACGCGACCCGCATGGCCCTCGAGCAACTCTAGACCTGCCACGCGACTCGCATACTCTCGTATGCGACCCTTGTGACGCGACCCGCGTGCTATTCACACGCGACCCATGTGGCCCTTGAGCTGAACCTGCACATGTCTGTTTCTGGGGGTTTTAATTCGTGTAAGGTTCGATTGACCGTACCTAATGTTCCTAAACCTCAACTCTCGTGTATTGGCTTAACGGACCTGGTACAGAATTGCAATTTCACCTTCCTAGGTTTAATCCTAGGTTCTCAGTTCGGTTTACTAAAGATATCCACAGATGTAAATTTCACCTCTCGGCTACTATTGATCTCACCTTTCGGATCTCAGATCTACCTCAAATACTTAACCTAATTTGCAAGAAACATCAAGGCCAAATTACAAGAAGAAATACCATAGGCATTCAACAGTAGACAATCAAGAATCAATCAAGCAACTTAGATCAAGCAATCACAATAATACAAGAATCAAAGAAACACGAATAAAATTCAGATTCAAACAATATGTATTATCAAACAAAGTCTAACACTACATCCAAACCCCTTGAAACTATAGAACTACTCAATCATGATCAAAAACGAAATAAAAGAGAGAAAGAGAGTGCAAATCATGATGGAGAGATGAAGGATTGAAGAGGATCGAAACTTCTGGCTGAATCTTCTTCTCCTGGCTCCAGATCGCCTCTTCTCTCTGTCGCGCCAAGCTCTCCTTTCAAACCGATCAGATCTTCTTTTTGCGAAAATGTGACCTCTGGCTGTGGTTGTGACCTCCAGATCGCCTTTGGTGTTCGCAAGTGCACAGTCCAAATGTGACCTTTGGTGTTCGTGTTGGAAAAGTTTCAGTACAGACGAGCTGTACCTTTTAAAACCTTTGTATACTCTCGCTTAAGACTGCAAGTGCACAGTCCTACTCGTACAGTATAGTCGGGTATCGATCCACAGGGACGACTCAATTCTGAATCCCTACTCGACTTAGCTAAGTACTAGAAGTTTGAAATGGTTGTTTGTGTTTGTTTATGTTTCCTAAATTCAGTTACAAATTCAATGACAGAAAATGAAAGCAATTAAATGTTTTATTTTGGACTATTGTAAAAAAAGCGTTTCAAGGGTTTCAGATTTCATCCTCAACTTTGCTGCTCTGGAACCTTGTGACGCGACCCGCATGGCCCTCGAGAGACTCTGGACCTGCCACGCGACTCGCATACTCTCGTATGCGACCCTTGTGACGCGACCCGCGTGCTATTCACACGCGACCCGTGTGGCCCTTGAGCTGAACCTGCACATGTCTGTTTCTGGGGTTTTTAATTCGTGTAAGGTTCGATTGACCGTACCTAATGTTCCTAAACCTCAACTCTCGTGTATTGGCTTAACGGACCTGGTACATAATTGCAATTTCACCTTCCTAGGTTTAATCATAAGTTCTCAGTTCGGTTTACTAAAGATATCCACATATGGAAATTTCACCTCTCGGCTACTATTGATCTCACCTTTCGGATCTCAGATCTACCTCAAATACTTAACCTAATTTGCAAGAAATATCAAGGCCAAATTACAAGAAGAAATACCATAGGCATTCAACAGTAGACAATCAAGAATCAATCAAGCAACTTAGATCAAGCAATCACAATAATACAAGAATCAAAGAAACACGAATAAAATTCAGATTCAAACAATATGCATTATCAAACAAAGTCTAAGACTACATCCAAACCCCTTGAAACTATAGAACTACTCAATCATGATCAAAAATGAAATAAAAGAGAGAAAGAGAGTGCAAATCATGATGGAGAGATGAAGGATTGAAGAGGATCGAAGCTTCTGGCCGAATCTTCTTCTCCTAGTCGAATCCTTCCTGGCTCCAGATCGCCTCTTCTCTCTGTCGCGCCAAGCTCTCCTTTCAAACCGATCAGATCTTCTTTTTGCGAAAATGTGGATTCTCCCCTAATTTGTGCCAGGCAGGCCTTTATATAGGCATCTTAATGGGCTTCAATTGGGCCCTGGCGCAATTAATTCGACGCGACCTGCATCAGATGGGATGCGACCCGCGTCAGGTGGAACCTGGTGTGAGCAATGAGGGTCTCGTCTGAGGTCGCGCTGGACTATGATGCCACCCGCGTCAGGTGGGACGCGACTCGCATGGAGGATGTCAGAATTCTGGTCTTTTGCTTGTTTTCGGCTATTTCCTGCAAAGTCATAACCAAAATGTAGCAGTACCATATTCTATTGATATTCAATGTAAGCAATGCAATTTAGTGGTTAAAAACATGATGTCTGGTCTGAAAATAGGTCGAAACAATAGATCAAATAAGGAGACATCATTTGGTATGGTTAAGGACTGGTACAGGGGGTTTGACACAGGTCACACTGATTTGTTTGGGGGTAAAACCCTTTTCTTTGGTTTGGTAATTGCTGCCTTGTATCAATAAAGAAAGAGAAAGAAATCAAAGCTCCAAAAATTTATCTTTTCTTTGTTTTTTAAATCATCAAAAGTGTCCGAATCTGGAAATTTACAGGGAAGCCCCTGGTTTTGTCAAAATTTGCATGTTATGTGCTCTTTTCATTTGATTATAGGACAAATCATTAAGATGTCATAGGAAAAGAATACAAATGTCAAGGTGCAGCTGTAGCTGCTGACTATTTGCATCTAAATCCTCTATCTTTCACCATATTCATATATATTAATTTAATCCTTCACAATGTGCAATCTAGCACACATGAAAGACCAACTTTCTATACATGAATCATGGGCCCTTGGATCATTTAAGAAAGATTGAGAGGAAGCTAGCTAGCTTGACCTTTTCAACCCCTTTGTGCATATATTTTTTTTTATTGTCACTTTTAATCTCTTCTTAATCCTTCAGAAAATAACCAAGTAGCCCCAATATGAGAGGAAGCTAGCTAGCTCAACTCTCATATTTTTACTATTTGATTACTTTAAAAGAATTAAAAAGAGTTGATTAAAAAAAGCATCAAAAGGTTGAAGAAGGAAATGTCAAAAGAAAGTTTGCAACTTTTTATTTACATATATGTTTTTTTGTTATATGCTAAAATAGAATTTAAGAAGCAAGAACAAACCTTATTAACTAAAGGAATTAATAAACTCTTTTTTTATTTTCGTTTAATATTTCTGTTGAGAACAGTAAAAGCAATAGTTTATATATATTTTTTTGTTGATCATTAGACTAAACATGCTTAACTTATTATGAAACAAGCTAAGATGTCACATAGTCTTCTCATTTCATTGATCTTAGAAGCTCCAAACAAATAGAGAAAGAAAGCAAAGGAATCAAGAACAAACCCGAAAACAAAATAAAAAGGAAGAAATGCCTGAATTTCAAAGAACTTCATTTCATTAAGATGAACATTTAGAGTCTACATGATTTAGGTACTAATTACCTAATCTTTGCTACTGTTGAGAAGAACAAGTCTCTTCTTTTTCTTTTCTTTCTTTTCTTTTGCTAGCTAGCCTATTAGAGAGAAGAGAGAGGGCTCTAGTGTATTTCAGAAATTTTGTATATATTTCGGTTTTTTTTGTTGTGTATCTCCAGTAGTCGTCTCCTTTTCTTCTTTAATTCATCTCCTTATATAGCCTAGATGGGCATAGGGTTTAGGGTTTTGATAGCATGAATCACCACCTTCCATTCTTTCATTTCTTTGATTCAATGCTCTAGATTTATTTTTAAAGCATCAAATCATTTCTCAGAAGCATAGACCAATAGAATTGAGCCATGTTGGCAATTTGAGATGCCAAATATTTACAACCCTTTTTATTTTATTTTATTTCATTTAATGGCCTAGATTCGGCCAACTATGAGTCATGCATTTCATAAGAACTGATCCTTCTATTTTGGAAGCTTGCTTGGGGTCTCTAACAGCTGTATATGAGGTTAATTTCGGCGCAGAGATGGCAGTGCAGAGGGGTATAGTGTACCAGTGCCGGTTTATAACTTATCATGGTCTACAATTGTCCAAACTTAGTTCAATCAATAAGGAAGCGACATGTAGCATGTATAGTATAACATTAACATGCCCTGGGTAGCACTAGACCCATTTCCCTGTCATTCCCATTATTGGATTAAATAAAACTTTCCCTTTGATACCCGTTAGGTGCAAATTTCCATTTTTGGTTGATTCTCTTAAATGAACATCAAATTGAAAGTTCCAGAGGCTACATGTGATCCTGGTGACACCGTTTAGGACCTTAAAAAGGTGCAATTCCTTTCAGTTTACCTCAATCTGAACCAAACCCGATTGTAAACGGGCTTCTTCCCCCTCTCTAATTCAATGCCCTTTTCTTTTAATTGAGTTGTCAGAGAGCATCGCAATGCAAAGAGAAGTGAGCTTCCCATATTAATTTCATCTTCTTGCATCATGGTTGCCCGAGTCTCAAACCCGGTTACCTTCTCCATCTCTTCCGATTTTCTCTATCTTCCGAGTGCAAAGCTCGTCATATAGAGTTCTTGTAGTTGTCTCATAAGGTAGAACAGAGAGACTAGAACAAAATAGAGGCAATTTGTCTCCTCTCTTGCAAATTTCATTCTTGTTTCGGTTCTTCAATCACCAAAGAGAAGAGAAGCGGGAAGGAAGGGCTGACATAGGGGCCCGGTTGTCAGTCTCTCCGAAGGCGAGTATGGTTTAAACCCTTTCTTCTTTTTTTTATTTCGGGTAAGCATGGCACTCGTGCACCAGGTCACTGACCGTATTGAAACCTGATTTGAGTTCATGTGAACCGAGTGCATGCCCTTCAAAGGGAGCTTTTTGCGCTTAATTCAAACTAGCGACAATCTTGTTTCTGTTGGGTGGGCATGGTGCGCCATGGACCGAGTGGCTGCCTATTCAGTGCATATGGTTTAAACCTCATGCTCTAGGCTCACTCAAACCGAGATTCTGGCGAAAATGGCCATGAGCCACTGACTTGTGGGTCCCATTTACTTGGTGCTTGATATACAGCTCCAAATTGTACCCAGGGCGACTTAGAGCATGGTTTTGCTAGGAGTCACTATGATTTGGCACCCACAATGTTCTCCAGCTCTTGTTTTATTTGTATCAATTTAAATCTTTTGAGATTTTGATCCTATGACATAATAAAATTCATGGTTTTTCATGTAGAACATTAACAAGAATCTCAATTTGCCCAACTAGATCTGTTTTGGAAAGTCTATGTATGACTTGGTATTTTTGCAGCATGTTCATTTGTCCTTAGGTTGCTATATTTCATACTGAATTAAAGTAGCAATCTTTTCGGGTCAAACGCCAACACACTTAGTTGTCATACTTTGCTCCAATCAATTGGGAAGAAAAATTAAAATTTATATCATTAGAATTTCTATTGATTGGAAGTGATCCATTTATAATCAAAGGGGAAATTAATACTCTTAATTTTAAGGATATTTGTGAAGTAAATTGTTCGATTATAATTTTTCTAGGGTATGCATAATTAGGTCAATCATGGAGTGAATAAATTGTTCAAGGGAGAGGTCATGAATATTTTAGAGTTCTAAATTTTATTGTCATATCAATTGTACCAAACCCAAGTTCTAATTTAATTTTTAACAAGTCCTTGAGATTGTATGGTTTAACCTAGACCGGATCTTTGACTAGCTGGGATGTCATTGCTTGAGGACAAGCAACAATTCAAGTTGGGAGGCGTGATCCGAGTCAAAATAATGATGATTTACGTAGGGTTTTGGCTTAGGTTTTGCATATTTTCTCACACTTATGTTTGATTTATTAGAGAAAAAGGCTACTGTCACCCTTCTTTATGTTTTATTGCAGAAAACAGGTTTTGGGACTATTTTACACCAAATGGAGTTAGAATCGGGTCAATCGGATCAGCGACACTTATCGATGAAGTCTCTATTACGATCCGTATTACCTAATACGGACCAAGCCTAGCACAGACCAGGAGATAGCGTGAGAAGCACTAAAACCCTCAGCGACAAGGTCTCAATACGGACCGTATCACCTAATACGGTCCGTAACCAAAGGCGCCTCTTGGGGAATAACTACCGACAGCTGTATCCAGATCAGTTTCTTAGCCCTTACTCCATCTCCGGACGTCCGTCCACTCCTATATAAGGCCCATGGGCAGAAGAAGAAATCATCTTTGTAATTAGGGTTAGATTTGATTAAAGAAAGAAGAGAGGAGTGCTTGTAACAATGCCGTTTCGCGGCTAAGTTCCATTTCTTAGGGATAAGCAGTAAACCTTGTTACTCTTGATGTTTTGATATATATACTTCTGTTAATTATGATTTCTTGTTGTTGAATCTAAATGCTTTTGTGATTTACTATCTCTTCATTAACTTCAATGATCTAGTTTAGTCCGTTAGGGTAGTGACAGTGCTTTAATGGTAAGATAAACTATTTGTATGAATTAGCCTCGTTGAGATCTATTATGTTTTATTTGAAGAAAACCTTAGCAGGGAAACCATAAACCAGAACAACAAAACGCAAACCAAATTCCATCACTTGCGTAAGGAAAATCGTAGTGGTGTAGTAATTTGGGGTATTTAAGATATCAGTCATTTGCATAAGGAAAATCGCAGTGTCCTATGTAGAATCTCAATGAAAGATCTGTCATTCTTGCGTAACATAAATCGCAGTGACCTATGTGGTGTCTTTCATAAAACAACAACAGGAAATCACACGCAACAGGAATATATTATCAAGGCGAATTGAGTGGCAATGGTGTGCCGAAACCCTAGGAATTCTCATCTCTATCTGTATTTTAATTACTTTTAATTGCTTCCTAATTTACATTGATCATAACAACATCTCTCAATTTTCAGATTTCGTCTAACCTTTCGAAAGATTGTGATTCGATCGCTCAAAACTCTGGACCAATATTCCTGTGGATCGACCTCGAATATACTACTTGATAGGATTGTGCGCTTGCAGTCCGAACCGATAGCATTTCTGAGTTTATAAATATTAAAAGAAACATCGCTCTCTTTTGAGTGATCAGCAACTCTGGTATCATCCCCGTCAGGTCCGGATGGTCTGAGACACCACCGATGGGGTCACCATCTATCCGTAGACCCCATAAGGTGCTGATGTCACCTAGTGTGATTGTCATCTCCCCAACTGGAAGGTGAAATGTATGTGTCTCCGGTCCCATCTCTCCACTAGACCGCAAACGAGAGCTTCTGATACAAGCCGAGATGCATGATGCACCTCTCCATCAACGGATGACGACGTTTGGTATCTCGGGGGTGCGATGCCTCACTGTCATCATCGTCTCGTCCTGCATTTTACAGTGATTTCAATGTAAATGACTGATTATTTGTATATTAAATAATGCTAATAGGAATACAAAACCAACGTACCTCCATAGATGCAAGTCAGACACGGTGACTGACACGTGGGATCCACAGAAGAGGACTAAATGTGTCAAGATGGTGAGGGGGATAATCTCCAAAGGGAGCCTCTGTACCGGCAGCCTCTGCACTAGATGCCCATACACCGGATGCCGCTGCACCGGATGCCACTGCACCGGATGACTCTGTACCGTGATCATGTGAACTCCCCCATGTCTCCAGAGGGGTATCCCAGGCACGTCCCCGTCTAGTTCTGGCCATACTACATTTGAATAAACAGAAGATTCTACTTTATAAATCCTGATTTATAAACTCTAACTTATAAACTCCAATTTTGTCAACCCTAAATCCTAATTTACAAACTGTTATTTTGGAAACCCTAATTTTGAACAATTCAATCGCGACGGGAAAATCAACAACCCGCACACGATGATTAACAAGTCAACCCTAACTTATAAACTCCAATTTTATCAACCCTAACTTATAAACTCCAATTTTATGAACCCTAAATCCTAATTTACAAACTCTAATTTTGGAAACTCTAATTTTGAACAATTCAATTGCATTGGAAAAATCAACAACCCGCACACGATAATTAACAAGTCAACCCTAACTTATAAACTCTAATTTTATCAACCCTAAAATCATAATTTACAAACTCTAAGTTTGGAAACCTAATTTTGAACAATTCAATCGCATCGAGGAAAATCAACAACCCGCACACGATAATTAACAATTCAATTTCTACTAATTGTTCCAATACCAATACAAGATACAAAATATAAATCAAAAAAGTTATTTAGAGACTTACCCGAAAATAATCAGATTATCACCGAGATGGCCGAGATGGCCAAAAATTAGGGTTTGAGTGAGAGAGGGCAAGAGAGAGAGAGAGGAAGAGGGAGAGGAAGAGAGAGAGAGGCAGATCGGAAGAGAGGGAGAGAGCAAGGGTGGGGGTTGGTTTCGGGCAGCAGGGCGGCGGGGAGGCAGAGAGCAAAAGAGAGAGAACAGAGAGAGAGGGGCAGTCCGGGCGGGTCATTTCGGACGGGTCGGGCCGCCCGTTTCAAAAAAAAAATTCACTAGCGGATCGCCCAGCTGCTGGCGATCAGCTATGCACAGTGGACCGCCCAGCCAGTAGGCGGTCAGCTATGGAAAATAATTTTGGGGTGAGGGCAGTTTTAAAAATAATTTTGAGGTGAGGGCAGATTTGATAATTTGTTTTTTTTAGGGTATTAATAAAAATGCCGGTGTTTGGTACAGGTCAAGTTCATGCGGTTTGTCACGGAACCTTGTGCGATACAAATACCAAATAAATATTTTCTAAGTTCAAGTAGGAATTGCATGCGGGTTGATCGGAATCATGTGCGATTACGATGCTGGTATCATGTGCAAATTTGAGGGCTGCTAATCCTAGTTTTGTACTGCTCATTGTTGTGTTACAACACCCTAATTCGAAAGAACTTGTAAGGAGATGAGACCGAGACTTTACTCTAATCAATTGCATGGAGTTCTATGATAAGTCTCAATTACTAAGACTAGAAGGATTTAAGTTCACAGTTACGTCCTTCCTTTTACCTTCTGTAGTTGAAAATAACCGAAATTACTCCACTAGTGATCAATAGAACGCGAATTTTGTCTGCATATCTAGAGATTACTAGGTATCAACTTAGATCAAACCACAAGATACACCCTTTTGATCAATCATTCTTATTAGTCTACATAATTGTATACAAATTATTATGGTGTGGCCACCACCATACATACAAGGTTAGCACGCATCATCCTAAGTTAGAAATACAAAGAATAAATTGCAGTAGATATCAAATCAAGCGCACAAAATAATAATAAATGAAACTACTAGATTAAACTCATCATAATTGAAGGCTACAAGCCATCACCCTAGAAAGGCGGTGTTTAGTCTCTCATGGGCATATCAACAATGAAAGCAAATATAAGTGACAGAGTGCAACACAAAGGAGAGAGAGATGGATGGAACACACCTGGAGAGCCTTCTCTTGGCTCCAATGCACTGTCTTTGCCCCTTTGGCAGATTTCGCCTTCTTTCTAACCCTAATTACTTTATTGACGCTATTGATACCTAAGGAACCCTAGATCAAGCCTAATAACTATGGTTCATGGTCTTGTAGGGATGAAGAGATGAGATCTGATATGTCCATGGTGTATTAGTGGGGTTTAGTGGAGCTTGGTTGCCAAGTTACATCAGAATTTGCTGTAATTGTTGTTGCCGGCAGTTATTTGTGCTTTTGGGCATCGAATCACATGCACTTCCAAGATGAACCGCATAAGCTTCCTGTACTTAGAGATTTTATCTTTCCAGATTGTATTATGTGCGGCTGATGGCTCCAAAGTGTATGCGATTCGTGACCAATCCAAAGCTTGAACTATGGCAAGCCGTGAAAGACATGTACGGGCAAGAAAACATTTACTCCCATATCTATCAACTCAAATTAGAAATGCAACAAGAAAAACAAGGCACGAGAAAGCATATAGAGTACCTTGGTGCTCTTCAAAAGAAAAAAGATAAGCTCCGATCATACCGGCCGCCAACCACTAACTTGGCCATAAGAAAAAAACAGCAAAAAGAACATGATATATTTGAGTACCTTGCGGGATTAAATCCTAGCTATGAGGCCAAACGGGCTCAGATCATGAACACCATCCCACTTCCTTCATGCTCCCAAATTAAAAACATGATCTAACAAGAAGAGAGCAGAAGAGAGGCCATGGGTGGTCCACAAATCATAACCGAAGAGGGACACGAGACCCACGGCTTTGCAGTGGCCAAAAAATCCAATTTCCCAAATTTTGGCCAAAATCCTAGATCTCAAATTCACTCAAATCACAACGAAATTGAGAGATGCACGGGGTGTAAAAAGGAGGGGCACACCCATGAGAATTGTTGGTTTCTTCACCCCCATTTAAAACCGAAGCATTGGAGGGGTAAGACCTCCGCTGGAGGAAGGGCGGACTGGAACGAAGGAAAAAAGAAAGAAAAGGGAGAAGAAACACGTGAGGCGCGTGGGGGCCTCTCCACATAGACTGGATCCAAATCAATTGATGAACCGGGTCCGAGTCCGAATGGGTCAGGCTTTTTCGCTAGCGGGTCAGGATCTGGTGGAAACGGGTTAGTTGTGGCAGCAGATCAATTGCAGTCACTAGTTCTGCAGATGTCTGTGTTGCTAGCCCAACAAAATCATTCCTTTTCTGGTATTTCTACACACTCAAAAGATTTAAATTTGTTAGATAAAATAATTATTGATAGTGGTGCTATGGACCATATGTTTGACAACTAAACACTTCTAAAAAATTTAGACATGACAAAAAATGAACAAATTGTCTTGGTAGCTAATGGTATGAAGGCTAAAATAAACGATATAGGTGAAAAAATATTGAATGTGCTATATTTGGATACTTTCCCTATAAACTTAGTTTCGGTTAAAAAATTAACACAAGAATTAAATTGCAATGTAATTTTCTGGCAAAAATGTTGTATTTCAGGACCGGAAAACCGGGACGAAGATTGGTGAAGGATTTCTCGAAAATGGATACTATTTTTTGAACTCAAAAAATTATTTTTGTGCTTCCACTAAATCCATTGATATTGACCTTTGACATAGAAGGTTTGGGCATCCCTCCGACACGATTTTAAATTACATTTTGGATTGTAAAAATTTAAATTGTACTAATTGTGAAGTTTGTAAGTTGGCAAAACAAACAAAATTTCCGTTTTCTCACTCCATTAGCAAAAGTGAAGTTATGTTTGATTTAATTCATTCAGATGTATGGGGGCCGGCCCCAATTGAATCATATAATGGATTTAAACATTTTGTTATTTTTACGATGATTTTTTCAAGAACCACTTGGTTGTATTTACTCAAATAAAAAAATGAAGTTTTTAGTAGCTTCAAAGAATTTTTTTGTCTCATAAAAATCAATTTAATGCCAAACTAAAAATATTTAGGTCGGATAATGGAATGGAATTTGTAAACAAAGTTTAATAACGTTTTTTAAAGAAAAATGAATTATACATCGAACCACTTGCATCAATACACCTGAGCAAAACAGAGTGTCGGAAAGAAAAAATAGATATTTGTTAGAAATGACAAGAACATTAATGTTCCAAAGTAATGTTCGTAAAATATATTGGTTGGATGCCAAACTTTGCGCTACACATCTAATTAATAGATTACCAAGTTCAAGGTTAGAAAACAAAATCCCACAAGAAATTCTTTATCAACAAAAAATGACCTTTGATCACTTAAAAATATTTGGATGTACTAGTTTTGTACATATTAAAGAAAAGATAAACTAGACTTTGTATCAACAAAAATTATTTTCTTAGGGTATTCATCCTTCAAAAAGGGGGTACAAATGCTATGATCCTATTAATAAAAAATTAATTATTTCTAGAAATGTTATATTTTTTGAAAATGAGCCATATTTCAAAAAAATGGGAGAAATTCAAGTGTCTAGTCAAATTCAAAAAGAAAAAAATAGATTCCGTAATATCCTACATTGTTCAAGACAATTTAGAAGAAAATGATACAAGTGATGTTGAAGAAGAAATAGATGAAAATAACAACGACATAAATGAGACCGAAGTAGGAAATAATTTGAGGCTTAGACGAACATATAGAGTATCACAACCATCGAGTAGACTTAGAGATTATGTGACTTATACCGTCCAATACCCTATACAAAATTTTGTTATATATACAAAAATTTCTCCTTCATACCAAACATTTCTTACTACCATAAAAAAAGAAATAGAACCGAAAAATTACCAAGAGGCCATTCAAAAACCAACTTGGGTTAAAGCCATAAAAGAAGAGCTACAAGCTCTCGAAAAAAATAAAACCTGGGTAATTGTTTCATTACTAAAAAATAAAAAACCCGTTGGGTGCAAATAGGTTAACAAAATCAAATATAACTGTGATGGTACCATTGAATGGTACAAGGCAGGGTTAGTGGCCAAAGGATTTACACAAACCTATTGTATAGATTACAATAAAACTTTTGCACCGGTTGCAAAAATGAATACCATTAGGGTTATATTCTCCATTGCCGTAAATAATAGCTGGAACCTATACCAAATGGACGTTAAAAATGTCTTTCTTGAAAGAACACTTGAAGAAGAAGTGTACATGACACTACCACCGGGTCATAAAATGGAAAATACCTCTAACCTAGTTTGTAGGTTAAATAAATTAATTTATGAATTGAAGCAATCACCACGAGTATGGTATGTCAAACTTAGCTCTTCTTTAATTTCTTACAATTTTAAAATTAGCAATGCCGATCATTCATTGTTTACCAAAAATGAAGGAAAAAATATAACTCTTGTGCTAGTATACGTAGATGATTTAATAATTACCGGAAATAAATTAGAAGAAATAAGAAAAATCAAATTCCAATTAAAAGAAAAATTTGACATTAAAGATTTATGATATTTAAAATATTTTCTAGAAATAGAAGTAGCTTTTTTAAACAAAAACCTATTAATTTCACAAAGAAAATATACCTTGAATGTACTAAAAGAAACCGGTAAATTAATTAGGTTGAAATTTAGTCACATGTAAAAGCAAGAAGCAAAATGTCGTGGCACGGTCAAATGCGGAAGCGAAGTATCGGACCATGGCATCAACCGCAAGCGAATTGATATGGCTCAAACAATTACTCAAAGACATGGGAATCAACTTTGATCAACCCATGAAAATGTATTGTGATAACAATTCGGCACGTCACATTGCACTAAATCCCGTATTCCACGAACGGACCAAACACATAGAAGTCCATTGCCATTTATTAGAGAGAAGGTCCAAGCCAAGGAAATAGAAACACCGTTTGTTCGAAATGAGGATCAACTAGAGGATATTTTCATAAAAGGATTAGACCCTAAACCATTTGAAGAAATCACAAGCAAGCTAGGATTACTCGAGATATCTACAATTCTAGTTTGAGGGGGGTGTTGAAGAATAATCTCAGAATATAAATTCATTATAGATCAAGGGTATATGTACAAAAGTGTAAATAGGGACAGCTGTACAGAATAATAATTAAGATAGGTACCAACGATACAATTTCTAACCGTTGAAACAAGTTGTAATATATAGATAGATATCACTACTGTAAAATACACAACAAAAAAATAAAACAAGAATACATAATTTTTATTTTTCTCCTCAGCTTTGCATCTCTTCGTGAAAAATAACAGAAAGCCTCCATTTAATTATCATGGCACTAAACTCGCATTTACACTAAAATTTTCCTTATGTGAATTTAATAACAAATGCAATCAGACTTGTCTAGGAAAATACAAAAGTTTAAGCAGTATAGAGACTTTTGGATTGAGATCCGGACTAACTCTGATCTCGAGGAATTAATTATTTTATTGGTGGAGACAATGGGCAGTTGGCACTTGCCTTTAAAAAAATCTCAAGTGGGAGAGTACTGGGCCCACCGGTGATTCCACCAAACATCCATCTCTCAAATTAGTCCAAATACCCCAATTCAAATTCCCATCTCTCATCAAATAATAAAAAAAATATTCCCATCTCTCATCGAAGAAAGAGATGCCAACTCTTGAAAATGTAAAGGAACTTGAGAAAGCAAACGCATGTGTTGAGTTTGCATTACAAAAACTAGAGGATGTCTGGCATATTGAAGCTTTTTTACTGAGGGGAGCTACATCTATTAGTGAAGCCTATTATGTGATGGCCTTGGTAAAAACTAGGCTACGAGAGATCCAGCCCCTACTAGTGGCCGCTGCACTCCGTCGGGAAGATGATGAGTATTTGAGTACTGTACAGGAGTGGATAACTGCAGTGGTGAATGATTGCGTCAGCACTGAAAGAGCCCTGTTCAAATTTTTGGACCAAGCTGGTAGAACCATACCAAACCTTCGTGAAGCTGTAAAGAGGATAAGCGCTACACCTATTGACCTATTTTCCCTGAACAGCCTTGCAATAGAGATGAAAGAGATCGAATCACGGCTCGACAAGATCACCAAGGATGATGCAGTCAAGCACTTAAATGGTGATGGTACAGTGCAGGCCTCCCTGCAACAGGCTTGGCAGTTCTCTGTTCCTAATGTCAGGGAGACGGGGCTTATCGACATCTACGAAGCCCTTCAGAAGAACATAATTGAGACACTGATTGATCCGAGCAATGATCGCTTCCAAGTTGCAATCCTAGGTCCTGAGGCTTCTGGAAAAACGACACTTGCGCAAAAGATTTACCAGAGGTCTGTTCCTTTTTGTAGCAACACAAATTATCTTATTAATTCATGGTACTTAGAATTAGCTACAATCCAAAATACTTCAGTTCCTGCCTACTTTCTAGTTGTGCAGTGGACTCGTTACTGTCGATCATCGCCAATTGTAGAAAATTAAATCATACACGTGAGATCATTAGTATTATGATGGTTTGCAAAATCGCCCGAGTCGAACCAGAATCAGCCGGCGGCGATTTGATTTTGGAGCAAGTTTGCGGCATGCAGTTATTCAATTAAAAAATCGAGTGAATCGGGTTGACTCTGCCGATTAAATCGAGTTTTTTTTTCAAATTAATTCGTTCTCACGATTTGGGGCGAATTGGGACCGATTCTGCCTTTTTTTTTTATATCAATTTGGGTATATCAATCGAGAAGGGAGTAGGTCCGATGCCCATCGGACCTACTAGGTTCAACGAGTATGATGACCGTCTGATTTAATTTAAGATTTGTGCACACGAAATTTAAAACAAACACACACGAAATTTAAAGCGTTCCGCGCGAATCTCTTAAAAAAAATCGACGGTGATTAAACCCATCAAACCATAATAGGTCCGATGCCCATCGGACCTACTCTCAAGTGCAATCGAGAAGAGTCATCGATTTGGGAAGAAAAAGAAAGAGCAGTCGATTTTGGAAGAAAGGGAACTAACGAATCTGTGGAAAAAGAAATAGATATGGTGTACTGCTCTATTGTGTATAAGAAATAGAAAAAGTATTTGGTTCATTGTGAACCAAGGACAACGAAAAAACTCTTTTTCCTCATTTATTCCACTGGACGTTACCATTACGACGGGATGTCAAAATTACTTTTTTTAATTTGACTTATTGGGCACATTCATTTAAGACATATTATATAAGCCTTTCTATTTGGACGTCCTTAATGCTAGTAAATCAATTTAATTTTAAGATATATTGAATGCCTATGATGCAAAATCTCCACTTCTACTTATAACAAATTACAAAGTAGCTCAAGCTCATAATTTATTTGTATGAAGTATTTTCAAAAATTTCCTAGAAACAAAAAAACAAAATATATTATAATGTAGATTATAAAAACACCTGGAGATGGCAAGAAACACCTCAACTCTAGATGTTTTCTTAGTCTTACTAGGACAACAATAAATAGACTAGTTAAGATGTCCAAACTGGTCAGATTCGATATTTTTATTAATATCCAAAATTAATTACAAATTAATAAATATACCCAGAAATTCTGGGTATTTCGAAAAATGTCCAAACTGGTCAGATTCTGGCCGGTTTCCTCTCCCCCAGAAGCCGGCCATAATCTGGCCGATTTTTTTTTTTTTACCCGTTTAAATCCTATAAATACCTTTTTTTTTCTCTCTCTCCCTAACAACTCACTGAACTCACAAAAGAGAAATGGAGGAAGGGACAGAGAGAAAGAGAGAGCGATTTTTGAGGCGGAAAAGCTGATATTTGAAGGTGCCAAAAAGATGAACAATAACAACCGAAGTAGGTCGTCCAATCGTGGCCTAGTGAGAGGAGGGTCAATTAGTGATCGAGGTAAAAATGAGAAAAAAAAGAACAACTGTCAAGTATGCCGTGATCTCCGGAACTGTCAAGTATGTATGATGGAGGAATTTTTTAGACGGCCTATTCGGTATGAAATTTCAGACGATGACTTTGTGAAAAACCTCTACGACTTTGGTTTGAAAAAGAAGAAGGTTGATCCAGAGCCTCCAACATCGGATGATGAGTTTGTTCCGTGTACTTATACTAGTAAGGCTACCACTTCGTCTGCTGTGATTGATACAGATTCGGCAAAATCCGATGATGACTTTGTTCCATGTACTTTCAAGGCTCGTTGTAAGAAGTAGTACTACTTATTAAGAATTTATGTTGTAGACTTTATTCTATGCAGTAGTATTAGTAGGGTTTAAAATTTGGATGCATTTGAGTTTGATTCTAAGAAGTAGTAAGATTGTAGTTTGATGAATTAGGTTGTAATTTCTTTGAGTATTAATTAAATAAGAATTACTTTTTATTTAATAGTCACGTGTTGTTTCCTTTAAAGATGAAGGCGTAAGAAATAATCAGAGTCACAATGAAATTACAAATAAAGTCCACACAATTCAGAGTCACAATTCAGAGTCTCGTACAAAACAGTAAAATACACACACATTGCAAAAAAAGTCCACACAATTTTTAAATAAAGTCCACACAAATTGCAAATAAAAAAAATCTAAAACCAGCATCTAAATAAACAAGTTCACAACATGCATATAAATTACCTGTTACTACCACATCTAAAACTAAATTCGCGAAAAAAACCACTTCCAGAAGATGGCCTACCAAATAGCCTACCAGATGGCTCTGCTTGGCTACCAGATAGCCCTGCTTGGGTTCCAAATGGCCCTGCTTGGCCTCCAGATGGCCCTGCTTGGGTACCAGATGGCCCTGCTTGGCTTGTAGATGCCCTTGCTGTACGCTTACTAGTTGACCTCCTCGGTTGGATTCTAGATGGCTCTCCTTGCACCCCAACCGCCTCTCCTCCTATGGCAATCGCCTCTCCCATTGCTTCGGCAAACATAGCAGATGCATCTAAACGACTTGTAGCTGTGCTACGCTGTGACCCTCTGGACCCATCTGCCTCTGCCATAACTCGCTCATTTTCTTGTGCAGTTGTTGTATTTCTTGCATCTGTATTTGCATTTGTTACTTAGTAAGTTGGTATAATTGGAAATATAATTTTCGATGAATGTTACATACCTCTTCGTTGTCTATCGGTAGTGGAACAGCGAGGCTGATGCCTCCTTCGTCTATCTTCCATTTCATTCATCGTCATTATATGACAGATGTGTTTTCGCCTCCCAACCCTAATCCAACCCTTTCTCGGAAGGATTCTTCCTTCAGTATTAGCAGGCCATTCTGGCATATTGCCAATTGGAACAAACACCCCACTCCAAGTACTTTCAAGATAGTTCACAGTATACCAGTCTGTAACAAAGTCATCCTCGCACCAGTTTCGGTCACAACAAACAGATAAGACATGAGCGCACGAAATAGAAGTTAATTGAATACCTCTGCAGGTACATTCAATTTGGTTGTTGGGACCGTATACATTCAATGTACACGAACCCCCTGCGAGTAAGTTCCATATTGCCTATGTCGCTGCGGGTGCAAGGAACATACTCATTTGGAGATGAAACTTGGTACTGACCTAGGCCGTGCGTGTAATGCACCAAATGAATTTTTGCAGTTTTCTCCCAACGTTTTCTGATCTTTTGCAAAACCCAGTCTGAAAGAATCTGGTTCCTGTCTCTTAATTCCATTGCTCGCTGTCACCGCTGAACAAACTATTTGTTGCACTTGTAGAACGTATCCTCCACTATGACATTCACGGGCATTTTACGGCTCATTCGGAAGACGTTGTTGAGCAACTCGGAGCTGTTTGTTGTCATAATACCAAACCGATATCCTCTATCACAGGTTTGGAAAATCTTCTCAAAATTAGACGGCTCTATCGCATCACTAGGACGTACCTTGCCCACCTTCCTTAAAAATGCATTACACCTTGGATTTAGCTGCACAAAATAAAGAGATGTTATTTTATTTTCAGAATAGTCTTATAAAATAATTGAACAAAATGTTATAAATTAAACATGCCTGAGCAAACTCTTCGAACATCTCTTTCAACCTTCTTGGCATCTTCTTCTTCGCTCATTCTCTGAACCTCCATCCGTACCACTTGTCTTTTCCACAGTTTGATACCTATGCACAAAAAGTTCAGGAGACCATCTGTATTCTGCTGTTAGTGCAGCTTTGATCCCCTTGTGCTGGTCCGATATAACACAAACGAATTTATCATATCCAAGCACTTCATTTCTCAACCACTGCAAGAAAAAACTCTAATTCTCACTATCCTCCTTGTGCACAATTGCAGATGCAATAGGCAACAATTGGTTTTCGGCATCATAGCCGCAAGCTATCGAAAGCCTCCCCTCATACAACCCAGACAAGAAGCATGCTTCTATGATGATCACTGGTCTCAAGAACTGAAACGCTGCAATGCATGGATCAAAAGCCCAGGCTACGGCTCTGAACTAAGCAACATGTCTTATAATTTCTCCTAATTCTTTATTTCGTATCAGTTTGGTCAGAAATTGGTACTTCGAGCCTGGATTCTTGTCTTAAATTGCCATCAACAGTGGTCTCAACAAGCTGTATGAAGTCTCCCAACTCCCAAATTGTCGGGCTATTGCAAACTCACGGCCCCTCTACAGTCGGTTGTATTTCGGGATTACATTGTCATACATAGATAAAACACAGTCTGCCACCGTCTTGATGCTCATACAGGGGTCTTTCTTAATGCTTCTCTCAATGACATCAACAATGAGTGATGCTGTCAGACATTCATTGTCGGTCCTTGTATACTCAGTCCTACATGTGTGAGGCTTGTCTTGCTTCGTTATAACCCATGCATCTCTATATCTTGTTAGTTTTCCCCTAAGTTCGTAACTAGAACGCGGACACCACATGAATCCGATCCCTGTCACTTTTCTTCATTTTATTCTCCTGATTCTTATTAACATGGTGCTCTCTAATCTTATTCATTAGATCATCTTTGCTTTTAAAAAATTGGTTCGACGTCAGTTCACCTTTGTACTCAATCTGTTGCCCATAGTAACCAATATCTGCTTCTCTAAACTCAGATACATCATTAAAGTCTAGGAACAGTCCGGCCACTAAGCGACATATACCTATGTGCCCTTCAGCTGTTTCAACCGGACCATCTTCACCACAACCCTCTAGGTGATCAGAGTCCCCCCACATTTCTCCCTCAAATTCGTCCCCACTCCTCAGATCGTCTTCCGGAATTTCATTAATATTTTCAAAATTCGACCAAATTTCATCGGTGCCGGTCTGGGATAAGGTGATACTGGAGGTAATTGTAAAGGCGCCATATGTACGGGTCTAGGTGGGGATGAAACTGAGTGTCTTCGTTGGGGTGCTGGTGGAGTGACGTAATTGTATGTTTCTGGGTCATGTTCGATTAAAGGAACGAAGGGTGTGTATGTGTCTGGTTTGTGTTGTATAATGTGGTGCCATTGATCCAGAGCCAGAACTTCCAACTCTGAATTTTATTGGAATTCTTTTGGCATATATTTATATTATAAAAATCCCTTGGGACTTCAAATAGCCGTACATGCCTCTCCAAGTACTTTCATCTAATAGTTTCGCAATAACCCATTTTCTGTTGGAGGGATGGCTATGTCGGGTTGCAAATTCTAAGTTCCACCTTTCTGGGTTATAACCAGTGTTTGTGTAAACCATAGATTTCAGGTCCAAAAGTGAGATATCATCGGAAATCATAAATGAAGTAATTGCATCTTTGTTGTAATAAGCCCCGTGTGCATTACTAAACATCTTCCCACCATAGTGTAATGAAATAAAGGCCATGGTAAACAAACTACATTTTAGAAAATGGTAAACAATTGTCAGGTTACTAATGTACATGTATGTATACATATTTATTTTAGAAATGGTAAATAATTGTAGGTTACGAAACCATAAAAAATTAAATGGATCATGTCTGTATGTATGTAATGGTCACTCCACTAAACCCTAAAAAATTAAATGAGTGTACAATAATTATTTTTAAAGGAAATAAATTAATTATTTTTAAAGGAATTAAATTAATTATTTTTAATAATTAAATAGTTTTTTTAATAATTAAATTAATTTTTTAATAATTATTTATTTTTAATAATTAAATTAATTATTCTAAAAAATAAAAAATTGAATAAAAATTAAATTAAAAAAAAAAAATCTTACCTGAAACCCGGGCGAAGAAAGAAGAGAGATATGTTGTAAGGAAGAGGAGACCCATATTTATAGGGTTTAAACGGGTAAAAAAAAAAAAAAAAAGAAACCGGCTAGATTCTGGCCAGCTTCTGGGGGAGAGGAAGATTCTGGCCGGTTTGGCCATTTTTCGAAATACCCTGCATTTCTGAGTATATTTATTAATTTGTAATTAACTTTGGATATTAATAAAAATGTTGGTCAAAATCAAGCAATTTATCTTCTAGCCAAAGATAATAGTAGTTTGGAGATGTATAAAATATTTAGTAGAAGTGTAGTTGTAAGAATAGTTTTAAGTGCGATAGATTCATATCTACTTTCTAGTACGTGGTGCACCGCACATAAAAGGAATACATCCAAAATTCAAAGATTATTACAATGATAATTGTTGTCATATTTTGCTCAAATAAAATGATCATGTTTTCTCATTGATCGTGGATGCATCAAAAAACACTGTTGATCGTGGGTGCCACGCATCATTAACAAAATTTAAAAATATTTTGACCAATCAAAACAACGTTACAGTCCCGTTTGAGAAATAAAACATCAAATAATATCATTTGTCAAGCGGTTGAGGAGCATATATTAATTTCATAAAAATAATGAATTAATTAGTCTCATTCATAAAATAATTAATTAGTCCCGAAATTTAATAACATTAAAATAAATCAAATTAAAGAAAATGATATTACTATTTGGAAAAATTCAAATATGACATTTTCACTGGATTATTCAATAGAATTTATGCCCAATTCTACTGAATTATGCAGCGGAATTGCATGGCCCAATTCTGCTGGATGATCTAGCAGAATTAGGTTTTCTTTTTTGCCTAATTCCGCTGGATTATACAGCGGAATTGGTTTTTTTTTTTTTTCTAATTACGCTGGATTCCTATACTTAAAAATAAAACTAATTCCGCTTAATTATTCAGCAGAATTAGACAAAAAAAACTAGTTCCGCTGAATAATTCAACGCAATTGGCCATAAATTTCACTGGATAATCCAGCATATATAAATGTTGTTTTTGGAATTCAAAGAAACTGATGTCATTTTCTTTAATTCGATTTATTTTAAATGTTACTAATAAAAATTTCGGCGGTCAGTCCATCAACTTTATTAATCACACAAATTATTTTTATCAAAATGTTAAGAGCATAAATCTTAAAATATATAGCAATTAGTTAAATTTCTAAGAGCATAATTCCATTAATAGAAACATTGTTACTTTGCTATACTAACCAAAAGCATTGTTTAGAAGCATCATTTATAATTTTTTGAAAAATAACAGTAAATGTGTTGCTTTACATGGATAACAATTATACCCCTCAAATCCGAACTGTACGTTGGGCATATTGTTCTTCATGAATGGTATATATTAGTGCAAAAGGATTAAACTTGGTAAAATTTTACATGGATGCATCATACGTGAAGGAGAATAAAA
>JAJGRW010000675.1:610512-671232 GCA_025461045.1 Carex parvula | reverse complement strand
TCATCCAAAATATTACCCAAAACATGAAAAAATTATACAAAACAATGGAGAAAACACACAATGTCAATGCACTATTTAAAACACACATTGGTGAGCCTAGTGTACCCCAGAAAAAGCCAATACATGAGGGGAAAAAAGTTCTTTCAACCGTAATTGACAACCATATGCCTTATTAGTTATTACAATTCAATACAAACAATCAAAATCCAAAGAAACTATAATATTCATATATCATGATAACAAAAGAGCATAATAATATTTATTCTAATTAATAGAGAAAACACATTGTTTTCTCAGAGAAATGCATGTTCCTTCAGTCCTCCCTACCTACCAATTATTTTTCATTTCAGACTTAAAAATAATGGACCATACTACAGCATTGAATAGTAAATGACACATTAATTTAATATTAAGTACTACTTATATTATCTAATTTGATACAATTGACTATTAGAAAGCACAGTGCCCCTTAAAAGGCCACACTTAGACACTCCCATCAATGCATCAATCTACTTGTACCAGTACTGGTAGTACCCTTGTACATTTTTTTTTAATTCATGTGTACCTACCAATATTGATATTTTCACACCGACTATACAATAAACAAATTGACATTTGCAGCAGGTTTTTATTGTAGCAGCTTCGCAAAATTTTACAAAAAGGTGCCAATTGAACCAAACCAAATTGATTCTTCACTTCCAAAAAAAAAAAATGAAATAATAACGAACCTAAAACTAACAATTTAAATTAATTAAAGTCTCTTGGTAAGCAACTTAGAAATTCGTTGGATGAACTCTCCCAATGAGAAAAGGGAAATAAACAAACAAACAAACAACGATGAAGCATTAAAGGAAATACTGTGGGAAGAAATAAAATGGAAGAAGAAGTACCGTTCGCCATGGCTGATTCAAGCTTACTCTCGCTTTTAAAGGAATTATCCAGCGATAGCAACGCACACGATAGAGAAGGGAGGAGAGAAATCGAGAGCGATAAGAGTGAAACCCGCGACAAAGAACAACAGGTAGCTCGGGGAGACCGCGGCCTCAATAGCGGTGAACCTTCGTCGTTAGGTGGTTGCGTTTTGTATAGTCTGCGGTAGAGCTTCGTCGTCTTCAAATTGGGAAGAAAGTAAATGGAGGAGAGGTGGAACGGAAGAGGAGAAAAGCAAATTGATCGATTTCTTATCTTAAGAAGAGAAGAGTCGGTGAGGAGGAGACCCACGAGGCGCCATAGAAAAGAGGAAAAGACACGTTGGGAAGAAGATACGACAGAGAGGAAAGGCACAGGAAAGATAAAAGAGAATAGGTTTTGTTTGGTTTAAATGATACAATTTATATGTGGCGGGTCGATTCTGAATTAAATGTAGACTTCTGTACAATGAGCAGGATGCATAAGATCAAATAGTGATAAATGGTTGGGATTTATCGAATGTAGGGCTGAGATCTCATTTGGACAGATAGGCTATGCAGTTCTCAAAATTTCCGATATTTTTATTAAAACCCCCAAAAAAAACAAATTAGCAAATCTGCTCCCACTCCAAAGTTATAATTATTTCTACCCTAACCGCCCGTGGGCTGGGCGGTCCACTTTTCCCACCTGACCGCCCAGCAGCCGGGCGGTCCACTGTGCATAGCTGACCGCCCAGCAGCTGGGCGGTCCGCTAGTGTTTTTTTTTTTTTTTCTTAAGATTAGATTAGAGACAATATGAATATAAAGATGCTGAATTCTTAACGTTAAAAGTTCGAATTTTTTTTGTAAATATTAGTTAGATTACTTCTGTGAAGCATATTTATACTAAAATACGCTAAATTACTTGAAATTATGTTAAATTACGTTGAGTTACACTATATTAAGATAAATTACACTAAATCACATTACATTACGCTAAAATACGGTAAATTACATATGAATAGGGACGATATCTTCACTGAAAAGGCGAAAAACGACGACGAAATGAAAATCTTAAGTAATTTACTCAATATGTAATTACTTAAGTGAGTTATACTAAATTACTCAATACGCTAAATTACTTAAGTGAGTTATTCTCAAGCTTTCCGAAAAGTGCTCATTTGCTGAAATCGGACACTAAAATACGCTAAAATATGCTAAAATACGCTAAAATACGCTAAATTACTAAAATATGCTAAATTACTCAATACGCTAAAATACGCTAAATTACTAAAATACGCTAAATTACTCAATACGCTAAAATACGCTAAATTACTCAATACGCTAAACTACTAAATACGCTAAAATACGCTAAATTACTCAATACGCTAAACTACTAAATACGCTACTCAATACGCTAAATTACTGAATACGCTAAAATACGCTAAATTACTCAATACGCTAAATTACGCAATACGCTAAAATACGCTAAATTACTCAATACGCTAAATTACGCAATACGCTAAAATACGCTAAATTACTCAATACGCTAAATTACGTAATACGCTAAAATATGCTAAATTACTCAATACGCTAAAATACGCTAAATTACTCAATACGCTAAATTACTCAATACGCTAAAATACGCTAAATTACTCAATACGCTAAATTACTTGGAATTATGTTAAATTACGTTGAATTACACTAAATTACGCTAAATAACAATAAGTTCGCTAATTATGCTGAAATACGGTAAATTACGCTAAACTACGCAAAATTACGCTAAAGTAGACCGATTATGTGCCATCTTTCATGAATCATAAAAAATAGTAAAAAAATTTCAAAAATAGTAAAAATTGGTATTCTACAAGTTAATTATGTAACTAATTTACTGAACTACTTGGATTGAATAATATAATTGAAAATCTTAATCGGAAACTTCAACTCAAGTTTTGAGGGTCTTCCCTTTGTTTTTTGGCGATTCTGAATTTTGAAGTCCAGCATAGCTGGCACGGATGCATGCGCATTTTCTCAAGCTTTCCGAAAAGTGCTCATTTGCTGAAATCGGACACTCGAGCGCCGTTTTATGACCGTTTGAAGTTTCATCGTCGTTTTTCGCCTTTTCAGTGAAGATACCGTCCCTATTCATATGTAATTTACCGTATTTTAGCGTAATGTAATGTGATTTAGTGTAATTTAACTTAATATAGTGTAACTCAACGTAATTTAACATAATTCCAAGTAATTTAGCGTATTTTAGTATAAATATGCTTCACAGAAGTAATCTAACTAATATTTACAAAAAAAATTCGAACTTTTAGCGTTAAGAATTCAGCATCTTTATATTCATATTGTCTCTAATCTAATCTTAAAAAAAAAAAAAAAAAAAAAAAAAAACACTAGCGGACCGCCCAGCTGCTGGGCGGTCAGCTATGCACAGTGGACCGCCCGGCTGCTGGGCGGTCAGGTGGGAAAAGTGGACCGCCCAGCCCACGGGCGGTTAGGGTAGAAATAATTATAACTTTGGAGTGGGAGCAGATTTGCTAATTTATTTTTTTTTGGGGGTTTTAATAAAAATATCGGTCAAAATTTCAACGTGGTTTTATAAGAAGTAAACATAAAGATAAAGATAAAGATTATGTATTTCATTATCACGGGCTGGGTCCCTAGCTGGGTCCCTAGCTGGGTCCCACACACAATTAGGTCCCTAGCTGTATTCATTACTGTATTACATTATTGTGTTTCATTAATCGTATCGGAGATCACAAACACAATTAGGTTTCTCGGTTTCTCCCCTAGCTGGGTCCCTCGACGTTATCACGGGCTTCAGTTAAAAAAAAGAAAAAATAATTTATTGGGCCAGATATAAAATGGTCAAGGTTTACCATGAATCCTACAAATTTTAAATTTTCTATAGTAAAGCAACTATGCACCAAGTCTAATCAAACAAATAGTTAGTCATTCATCCTCACGGGTCTTTCCGTTTTCGTTATTCCAAATCGACAACCCTTTCATTTTCTTTCTCAAATCGACAGTGCTATATTCAAATTAACGCAAAAAAAAAAAAAAAAAATCAGCCCCAACTAGAACATAATTGGCTCAAATTATAAGAATCAGACTAATTCTGAAAAAAAAAATACTCAGTTGAATCAGCTGTTTCGGCCTAGTCCGACTCTACTCGGCCGAGAGAATGGCTAATATCAAAACGTTTGTTCCTGGACATTGAAACAAACGTTTCTGTTTTTACATTTTCAAAGTCCAAACAGTCGATCCAAACCGTTTAAGATTCAATCTATATTAAAATGTGCTTGGAGACCAAATTTTTTATTTTTTTTAGTTCTTTTACAATTTATTAAACCAATTTCAAAATCGTTGTTTTCAATGATCTATAATTTTTTATGGTTTAATAAAATCAGAGATTTTAAACAGGCTTAATAAATAGTAAAAAAATTTAAAAATTATAAAATTTGATCTCCAAATATTTCAATATAGAGATCACATCTAACCATTTGAATTAACAGTTTGGACTTTGAAAATGAAAAACCAATTGGTATGACCCATCCTAAATATATGATCTAGATCATTCACAAATTTTGTTCATAAATAATCATAGATGAGGAGCACAGGCCCGGGAACCCTCAGTCCCTCGGGCATTTAATCAGCTTATAATTCTCTTTCTCTGTATTTTGTTTCTGGGATAGTTTCGTACGCGAGTCATTATAGCAATTTTGAGTACGATACAGAAAAACACTACACGCTTCGCTCCCCAGAATCCATCCACAGAAACACAAAATACAGTAGTCTCCCTCTCTTTATTTAGACTAGACTGTTTGCATATATAGCAGCTCAAGTACTTAAGAAAAATTAACCAAAATCTAATGTTGGCCCAGTGGCCCAAAATCATTACTTATTTTTTAGAACAGCTAAATACTTCCCGATATTTTTATTAATACCCAAAAGAAAAACAAATTATCAAATCTGCCCCCACCCCAAACTTATTTTTAAATTTACCCCAACCGCCCGTCCACTGGGCGGTCCACTTTTCCCACCTGACCGCCCAGCAGCTGGGCGGTCCACTCTTCATAGCTGACCGCCTAGCTGCTGGGCGGTCCGCTATTTTTTTTTTTTTTATAAGCGGTCCGAACCCCAGAACCGCCCTCTCTCTTCCTCTTTTCTTCTCTGTCTCCCTGCCGCCCTGCAGCTTTGCCGCCCCGCCGCCCGAAAACCTCCATCAGTGGTCCCTCTCTCACTACCAAGTCTCTCTCTCCCTCTCTTCCTCTCTCTCTTCAAATCTGCCACTCTCTCTCTCTCTTCCTTTCCCTCTTCCTCTCTCTCTCTTCCTCTTTCTCTCTCTCTCTATTTCTCACCCGAACTCTAATTTTTGGCCATCTCGGCGACAATTCGATTATTTTCGAGTAAGTCTCTAAATAATTTTTTTAATTTATATTTTGTATCTTGTATTGGCATTGGAACGATTGGTAGAATTGAATTGTTAATTATATTGTGCGGGTTGTTGATTTTCCCGACATGATTGAATTGTTCAAAATTAGGGTTTCCAAGTTTATGGTTGAATTGTTAAATTAGGGTTGAATTGTTTAAATTATGGTTGAATTGTTAAATTATGGTTGAATTGTTTAAATTATGGTTGAATTGTTAAATTTGGGTTTAGAGTTGAATTTGTTAAATTAGGGTTTAGGGTTGAATTGTTAAATTTGGGTTTAGGGTTGAATTGTTAAATTCGGGTTGAATTGTTAAATTAGGGTTGAATTGTTTAAATTAGGGTTGAACGGTTAAATTAGGGTTTAGGGTTGAATTGTTTAAATTAGGAGTTATGGTTGAATTGTTTAAATTAGGGTTGAATTGATAAATTAGGGTTTATGGTTGAATTGTTTAAATTATGGTTGAATTGTTAAATTAGGGTTCAGGGTTGACAAAATTGGAGTTTATAAGTTAGGGTTTATAAATCAGGATTTATAAGATAGAATCTTCTGTTTATTGAAATGTAGTATGGTCAGAACTAGACGGGGACGTGAATGGGATGCCCCTCTGGAGACGGGGGAGAGTTCACATGATTCCGGTGCAGAGGCATCCGGTACAGTGGCATCCAGTGCAGAGGCATCCAGTGCAGAGACGTCCAGTGCAGATGCTCCCTTTGGAGATTATCCCCCTCACCATCCTGACACATTTAGTCCTCTTCTGTGGACCCCACATGTCAGGCACCATGTCTCACTTGCATCTATGGAGGTACGTTGAATTCGTATTCCTAATTTAAATAGCATTATTTAATATTACAGATAATTAGACATTTATATTGAAATAATGTGGGAAATGCAAGACACGACGATGATGACAGTGAGGCATCGTACCCCTGAGATACCATACGTCCGTCACCCGTTGATGGAGTAGTGCATCATGCATCTCGGGTTGTATCAGTTGGCCACCATGCCTCACTGTGATATTGACCAGGCTCTCGTTTGCGGTCTGGTGGAGAGATGGCGACCGGAGAGCATACATTTCACCTTCCGGTTGGGGAGATGACAGTCACACTAGGTGACGTTAGTGCCTTATGGGGTTTACGGATAGATGTCGACCCCATCGGTGGTGTCTCAGACCATCCGGACCTGATGCACATGATACCGGAGCTGCTGGGGGCCGATCCGACGGACTTGCAGAAGAAGAAGAAGAAGAAGAAGAAAGGAGAGGATGAGGAGTACCGGTATTCACAATACTGCATTAGTCTTGCGGCGCTCCGCAGTTACTTCCACCGGTGTAGGATCACCCCCGATACACGTGACGAGCGGGCCGTTCTGAGGTAATCACAAACAGTTGCAAATTAAGATATGTTATGGACTCAACAAAAAATGTAGTTATTTATGTCTCTAATTTATATTGCAGGTACGTGAGGGCGTTTGTTATGGATTTATGTGGCAGCGTCATATTTGTCGATTCCAGCGGTGACGCAGTTCCGATTATGTTCCTCTCTCTGCTGAGGGACATTCAGCGACCGTTGAAGTGGAACTGGGGTGGAGCCGTGCTCGCCCACTTATACCGGGGCTTGTGTCATGCTTGTCTGGTAAGTTTGTACAAATATTTAATTTTTTTATTACAAATATTAGGGTTCCATATTTACCAAAAGTGCACCGCATGTCTAAAATTTAGGCGACGAACAAGCAGATTGCTGGAACGCTTCTTCTACTCCAGCAGTGGTCCTGGTCACATATACCGGTGTGTCGGCCTGTTCCTCCAGCTCAGGCGGGGTTATAGATGGGAGATGACCCCAAGAGACGTCCGGGGTACGGTGCCATATGAGGTACTCCCCACACATACGAGGACACGGGCAGGGGGAGGTCCGTGGGGATTTCGTATGTCCGGGGTCAGCTCCAGATGCTTCACGAGGCGAGCATCACCTGGTACCCCTATCATCTGTTCTACGATCGGGGCCTTCTGTGCCAGCTGACATTAGAGTAGAGATATCTCTCGTTTTATCGGAGGCCGTGCGTATGCTTCTGGATAGTTGAGTATCACTATCCTGATCGAGTGCCCCGTCAGTTTGCGATATTTAGTCTGGTACCAGAGATGGGGCATGCCGACGGTTTATCTACAGGGGGACTATAGTGATGCTCTTCGACGAAGACTCACGGGTGACGGATCTAGGACTTACTTGCCTTTCGGCCCGATCCATGCTCGTTCGGTTTGTTTAAATGAAACTGACATGCTTAAAAAATTGTAGTTATTTATTCATCTTCTAATAATAATAATGAAAATACATTGTGTGTAGATTTTGACCGCTATTAGAGGAGTGGCACACAGCTTGGTGTGCATGGCGAGAAAAAGTTAGAAGCGATAGGATGTCAAATGCTCAAACACAGTGCACCGATCGTGGAGGACTCTGGCTGGGACGGGCGCCTCGTTGGTATGTTGCACGATGCTGGGGAGGACATCAATTGGCTCGACATAAAGGCCCCACCACCAGATCCGGAGCAGCCTAGAGCCCCTATCTACGCTGATGAGATGCCGCCACCTCCTACAGGTAATAATATGTCATACAAATGATCATTATTAAGCGTTTCTTTAAAAGATCATTCTTATTAATTTATCTTCATTTCTGCAGATGATGACTCGGGTTGGGCGATCCACCAATGGATGTTGAACAACAATGCGTGGAACGCGTACTATAACGAGCATGGAGTTCCAGTGCAGCATACCGAGGTAGCAAAAGTTCATTATTTAATTAATTTACTCGTTATTTCTATGTCTCTAATTTAACATTGTTTACATGCAAGATGAAGCTGCCGGCGCCGCCGCTGCCGTTTTCTCATTGGATGACCTCACTGGAGATGAGGGCGGATGGGAGCCAGCTAGCTCCCACCGACCGCAGTATATGAAGCCCAGACAGCACGACGGCGAGGCCAGTGGGAGTGGGGCACAGACTACAGATGGCTTTGCCTCTGCTATATTTGGCACACCGCCTCCAGCCACGTATCCTCCTACTTGGGAGGCCGATCCGTGGGTGTTGCGTACACATGCGGGGATCCATGGGGAGCATGCATTACACCTGGGGGAGGACCCATAGGCGCGCGAGGCCGTACACAATGACATGCAGGTGGATGAGGTTCACCAGAGGCGTCCGCCTTCGCAGAGGGACCGCCATGCACCTACTAGGTTGGAGCTCTCCGGACCTCGCCCTCGTCGTCGCCGTTAGGGTTTTTATATTTTTTTTTAGTTTGATAGGTTTCTAGTATTTTAGTTTGGATTATTATATTTCATATTTGGACTGTTATGTTTCATGTTTAGACTTACATTTAGATTACCTACTTTTGTTGTTTAGACTTACTATTTAGATTATCATTTAGAAACATTTAAACATTTAAACATTAACAAACTTAATATAAAACTAATCAATTATATTAAAACTACACAATTACATAACATATAAAAATAATCGTCAATTATAAAAATATAATCGTCAACAAATAATAAATATATATCATACAATTTAATATAAAACATTCAAACAAATTAAAACATAAAACCTTATAAAAAAAAAAAATAATAGTGGATCGCCCAACAGCTGGGCGGTCAGCTATGAAGAGTGTACCGTCCGGCTGCTGGGCGGTCAGGTGGGGAAAGTGGACCGCCCAGTGGACGGGCGGTTGGAGTAGATTTAAAAATAAGTTTGGGGTGGGGGCAGATTTGATAATTTGTTTTTTTTTGGGGTATTAATAAAAATATCGGAAATACTTCTATTCAATTTCCTTCTTCCTGCTTTAACCGATCACTGACATTTTTCTTTTGGAGGGTTGACTTATTTCCTTCTAAGCAAGCAGGCATTTTTATAGTCGACAAAAAGTGGCCACTTGTACCTCTGTATAAAAACCAATACACCTAAATTAAAATGACCATAACACTCCAATTAAAACAATCCATTCAAAACAACAATCATGTTACATATAAATAAAACGGTACAAAGAAAATAAATATCTAACAATGTAAATTATCTGCCTATGGAGGAAAAAGGAGTGAGTAAACAGCTCGCTCTAAGTTCGTTCACATTAGAAAAGGAACACATGTAATTACATATAAATTAGACGGATCCATATTGGAATTGCTGCATCTTGTGCACCTCAACAACTCCCAGTTGAGCCATCAGCAACCACAAATGAGTGAGTAATTCACCACCCCTGCTCAGGGACTTGGCATGCTGGGATGAATCGCAATGAATGGCGGCATATCCCAGCATCTCCATCCAGGTCTCGCTAATTAACTGCCATTTAAACTTTTGGTCGAGTTGGTCCAACTCCTCTGCAAGTCGATGGCAATCAACTAATAACGATCGGCCCACTATTTGCCTCTCAACATCCGTTGAGTCACCATCCGTTGTTTTTTCGTAAAGCACTTGGCGCGCTGTCATATCATCGAGGTTTCTCTGACCCTTAAATATTTTCCTGAGCACAGCACATGCGAGCTGCATCATTGACTGCTGCCGGTCAGGCACTTGGCGTGCTTCCTCATCATTGAGCATTCTCTGATCCTTAAATATCTTCTTGACTACAGCACATGCAGCTGCAAATCGGATCTTACCATATCCGAGCTGCATCATTGACTGCTGCTGGGTTAGAAGATAGACCATGTAGTTGGATGTCATCCAACTCACATTACGCTCGGTACCGTTATATTGGTTGGAAGTTTCTTTATGATAACAAATGTCTGTGGCAACATGCCACAAAATAATGGACTCATCAAATTCCTTTGTCATGCTCCACTCCAGAGTATTCCGTTGGTCGTGACGATCCAATGCTTTGCTTCCCCTATATGCTCTAGCCTTTACCAACACATTGTATATATGCACGTTTTGCGCTCTCCTTGTTGCCTCATTGAACATAACATCCTCCAACAACTCCGGCAAGGGGATTGACCTGCTCTCACGCATGTTGTCCCATGTACCTTTTATTTTTAGTTTTGTCATGATCCATGCACATAGGGTGTTCCTGTCTCTTAGGCAGAGACCAACGAGATTGTACTGCCCGATGGTTCTCGCCCACCGATATTTTCCATTCCACAAGGGAATTCTTTTCACCGTGGCGGTTATAGCATTTGCAAAACACTGGTACTGTTCCCTCCTACTAAGTGACACAACCGTCCAGTCCGAGAATACAAAAAACGTGGTAGCAATGACCTCAAGGCTGAGGCCTACACCGAATAGGATGTAGGTTATGATAATATCTATAGATGCATACTTTTGCATGTCAAGATAATGAAATACGACAAATGCTGCTATGATGAAGACCAGATAGGCACAGCGCAATACACGGCCTGAAAAGCAGTGCATGTGGACTGCCTTCGTATGCAGGACATCATATAGGAATGAGAGCTCTATGGCCACCAAATTAAGTGCTTCCCTTGTGCTGATGGCTGAGAAACGATTCTGACTCTGCATTAACAGATTTGAGGAGAAAGTTATATCCACCAAAAGGCGTTTGAAGATATTGAACCAGCCATAGCCTTCCAAAATGACCTTGCTTTCGCTGATAGGGATGTCAGAGGAGGACGGGATAAAATCAACTGCATAAAGTTCAAAAAGTATGTTATTATGTTGAATAAACATTAAATGTTATTTTTAGTGGGTTTTAAATTTAGAAGTTAAAAATAAAAGGTCAAGAGTTTCAGCAGTTGCAGAATTTTTGGGCTGATTGATGAGGGGATATGAAAGGTCAAACGACGTCCGTTTTGGCTGTATGACCTATGGATGGAAAGCTCTGGAAGTCTAGTTTCTGATGGTTCAAATTTCAAAGCGTTTGGAGTTCCCTACAGAGAGTTGTGGCCGTTTTAGTGGACAGGGGTCAGCTGAAACAACTGCTGTTTAGTATTCTATTTTTAATACGAATTTTCTAGATACTTCTGTTATCTTAGCCTATAAATAGAGTTGTAATCTGTTGTTTGAGATGTAAGAAAGATACAAGAGTTTCTAATAGAAAAATAGCTTGTTATATCCATCTCTTCTCTTATCTAAAAGTTTGATATCCACCTTTCTCTTTTGTCAAATTGGTATCAGAGCCGATGGAAAATTCCGGGAGGATGTCGGTAGGAGGTATGCCACTGCCCCGACTTACCAAGTCGAACTATGAAAATTGGAGTATTCAGATGCGTGCATTGCTCGGTGCGCAAGATGCATGGGAAGTAGTTGAAAAGGGCTATGAGGAGCCAGATGCAACGGCAAATCAGACCGCGAATCAGATAAAGGCGTTGAAAGAAATGCGTATGAAAGACAAAACCGCTCTGTTTTTCTTGTTCCAAGCAGTGGATGAGTCAGGTTTCGAGAAGATTGCCGGTGCAACAACCTCGAGGGAAGCATGGAACACTTTAGAAAAAGTGTTCAAAGGAGCCGACCGAGTCAAGCAAGTGCGTCTCCAAACTCTTCGTGGCGAGTTGGAGAGCATGAAGATGAAGGAGTCAGAAATTGTATCTGACTACATCACGCGTGTACAAGCCGTGGTGAACCAACTCAATCGTAATGGCGAAACATTAACCGATGCACGAGTTGTGGAGAAGATTTTGAGATCATTAACCGACAATTTTGAGAATGTTGTGTGCGCGATAGAAGAGTCAAAGGACCTTGCGACGCTCACAGTCGACGAGCTTGCCGGTTCTCTCGAGGCACACGAACAACGTAAGAAGAAAAAGAAGGAGGAGACACTCGTGCAAGCACTTCAAACCAAGGCGTCAATCAAAGACGAAAAGGTACTCTATACTCAAAATGTCCGAGGTAGAGGAAGTCGCGGCAGAGGAGGTCGCAGCAATGGTCGCGGTGGTGGAGGCCGCGGTCGAGGTGGATACTATGAGGAGAAGGGGCAGTCAAGCCAACAAAATTGGCGAGGTAGAGGACGTGGTCGTGGGAAAGGCGGCCGGTCAAATATTGAGTGCTACAACTGTGGCAAGCATGGGCACTACGCAAAAGAGTGCAAATCAAATATTGAGTGCTATAATTGCGGCAAGCATGGGCACTATGCAAAGGAGTGTTATTCTGAGAAAAAGGTAGAAGAAAACGTGAATCTAGTCGCAGAAGAAGAGACAAGAGAAGATGGTGTTCTCATGATGGCCTACAAAAATACCGTTCCTGACAGCGACACGGTGTGGTATCTCGATACCGGCGCTAGCAACCACATGTGCGGGCACAAGCACCTATTTAAGGAGATGCGAGAGGTTGAAGATGGACACGTGTCATTCGGAGACGCGTCAAAGATCCAAGTAAAAGGCCAAGGTACTGTTCACTATTTACAAAAAGGTGGTACGGAAGGATCAATAGAGGATGTTTATTATGTACCTGATCTTAAGAGCAATATTTTGAGTATGGGGCAACTCATGGAGAAGGGATACTCGGTATTCATGAAAAACCAAGTACTACAATTAAAAGACAATCGAGGGCGCTTGGTAGCACGAGTCGAAATGGCCAAAAATCGCATGTACAAGCTGAATTTGAGAAACGTGCGAGAAAAATGTTTGCGAGTCAACGTAGAAGACAAGGCGTTGCTGTGGCATCTCCGCTTTGGTCACCTACATCATGGTGGTCTAAAAAGGTTAGCAAAGAAGAACATGGTGCACGGGCTGCCGGACATGGACTATGAGGGCAAATTTTGTGAAGAATGTGTGCTTGGCAAGCAAGCGAGAACCTCGTTTCAAAAGAAGGCAGAATATCATGCAAAACATACTCTCGAGTTGATTCATACCGACATATGTGGACCAATCACCCCCGAATCTTTCAGTGGTAAAAGGTACTTCATTTCCTTTATCGATGATTTCTCACGAAAAACTTGGGTCTATTTTTTGAAAGAAAAATCCGAGGCATTCGAGGTGTTCAAAAAATTCAAAGTGATGGTGGAGAAAGCAACTGGTAGACATATCAAAGCCGTACGATCTGATAGAGGTGGCGAGTATACTTCGACGGCTTTCATGGAGTATTGCGAGGAGCAAGGCATAAGGAGATTTCTGACTGCACCTTACTCTCCTCAACAAAACGGTGTGGCCGAGAGGAAAAACCGGACTATTCTCGACATGGTTCGATCAATGCTCAAGAGCAAGAGGATGCCGAGGGAATTCTGGGCAGAAGCCGTGCAATGTGCCATCTATATACAAAATCGATGTCCACATATGAAGTTAGATGATCAAACACCACAAGAGGCATGGAGCGGACAAAAACCGACAGTTTCTCATCTCAAAGTGTTCGGTAGTGTGGCTTATGCACATGTACCGGATCAACGAAGAACGAAGCTCGAAGACAAAAGCAAAAGGTATATTTTTATTGGGTATGATGAGAAGACAAAAGGGTACAAGCTACTCGACCCGATAAGCAAGAAGGTGGTGGTGAGTCGTGATGTGCGAGTAAACGAAGCAAGCGAGTGGGACTGGAACAATTCGACAGAGATTATCATCGAAGTTGGAGAATCATCAGTCGTTGCACCAACAAACATACCAACAAACTCTGAAACTACCGATAATGAAGATGAACCTCGACAACCCAAAATGCGAAGTTTGCAAGATTTGTATGATTCAACAAATGAGGTACACCTTGTATGTCTTTTGGTAGATGCTGAAAATATCAGTTTTGAAGAGGCGGTGCGAGACAAGAAATGGCAAACTGCCATGAACGAGGAGATTAAGGCGATTAACCGTAACAACACATGGGAGCTAGCAGAATTGCCGAAAGGAAGTCAGCCTATTGGTGTGAAGTGGGTGTTCAAGAAAAAGATGAATGCTCAAGGCGAGATAGAACGGTACAAGGCGCGACTTGTTGCGAAGGGATACAAGCAAAAGGCAGGAATCGACTATGACGAGGTATTTGCTCCTGTTGCAAGAATGGAGACAATCCGATTACTCATTTCACAAGCTGCTCAATTCAAATGGCCGATATTTCAAATGGATGTCAAGTCGGCATTCTTGAATGGTGTGCTCGAAGAAGATGTCTACATCGAACAACCACCCGGGTACATGAAAGTCGGAGAAGAGAAGAAGGTGCTAAAATTGAAGAAGGCGCTTTACGGATTGAAACAAGCATCGCGGGCATGGAATACACGTATCGATTCATATTTCAAGGAGAACGGGTTCAAGCAATGTCCCTACGAGCATGCCCTTTACGCAAAGAAGAATGGAGGTAACGTGTTATTTGTTGCTCTTTATGTCGATGACCTCATTTTGATGGGTAACAATGATGAGATGATAGAAGAGTTTAAGGGCACAATGACACAGGAATTTGAGATGACAGATTTGGGCTTGATGAAGTTTTTTCTTGGTCTGGAGGTTAGACAAGTAGAGACGGGTATTTTTATATCACAGGAGACATATGCAAAAGAGATTCTGAAGAAGTACAAGATGGCAAATTGCAACCCGGTATCAACACCAATGGAACCAGGTGCAAAACTCTCGAAGTTCGATGGAGGAGAACATGTCGATGTGAGTAAATACCGGAGTTTGATAGGAAGCCTTCGCTATCTCACATGCACAAGGCCGGATCTTTCATTAAGTGTCGGCATTGTAAGTCGGTTCATGGAGGAACCGGTTTATTCACATTGGAAGGCGTTGAAGCGAATCCTACGGTACATCCAAGGAACGGTGTCACTCGGGTTGTTCTACTCAAAAGCAAAAGATTACAAGTTGGTTGGCTACTCCGACAGCGATTGGTGCGGAGACATAGACGATCGGAAAAGCACCTCGGGATATGTGTTCTTTATGGGAAACACTGCGTTTACTTGGCTTTCAAAGAAGCAACCGATCGTGACCCTCTCGACGTGTGAAGCTGAATATGTGGCAGCATCTTGGTGTGTATGTCATGCAATATGGCTTAGAAATTTATTGAGTGAGATGGAGCTAAAGCAACTAGGTGCAACCGTGATTCAAGTTGACAACAAATCAGCAATTGAGTTGGCAAAGAACCCAGTGAACCATGAAAGAAGCAAACACATCGACGTTCGCTTTCACTTTATCCGAGATCATGTGAAGGAAGGAAGTGTGAAATTGGTGCATGTGGCAAGTCAGGATCAAGCTGCGGATATCTTCACAAAACCGCTACCGAAAGTACTTCTCGACAAATGCAAGAAGATGATTGGCATGACGGATGGTAAAAGCATTTAAGTTTACGGGGGAGTTTTGTTGAATAAACATTAAATGTTATTTTTAGTGGGTTTTAAATTTAGAAGTTAAAAATAAAAGGTCAAGAGTTTCAGCAGTTGCAGAATTTTTGGGCTGATTGATGAGGGGATATGAAAGGTCAAACGACGTCCGTTTTGGCTGTATGACCTATGGATGGAAAGCTCTGGAAGTCTAGTTTCTGATGGTTCAAATTTCAAAGCGTTTGGAGTTCCCTACAGAGAGTTGTGGCCGTTTTAGTGGACAGGGGTCAGCTGAAACAACTGCTGTTTAGTATTCTATTTTTAATACGAATTTTCTAGATACTTCTGTTATCTTAGCCTATAAATAGAGTTGTAATCTGTTGTTTGAGATGTAAGAAAGATACAAGAGTTTCTAATAGAAAAATAGCTTGTTATATCCATCTCTTCTCTTATCTAAAAGTTTGATATCCACCTTTCTCTTTTGTCATATTAATCATCTTCCTCAATCACTAATATCACCTTTTTCTTTTCTTTTGGCATTTTAAGTACAGGTTGGGAGAGTACAATACCTGCTTGGTAATTAAGGGAGTTTTGATTAGTTATTTAACTTTCTAATTTATTTGTTTTAATAAATTTAGTTTAATACTACTGCAACCAAAACTCTTCGGTAGAAATTTATATACAAAAATTCGTTGGTCAAATGTTTTATCGCGTATAATCTTACTGATGAGTCATGTTAGTAATTTTGAATTCTGTGCATAGTTCATACTTTTGAGGAGGTGAAATGACAGTGTAATACAATTGGTGATAGAGCCTGAAGTGGAAGTTTTTGGATAATATTTGAAGTTGGTAAGTACTTGTCTTATCTTCATTCTACACACATGCCACATGCTGTTCTCAACATTTGGTTTGATATGACCTTTCTGTAATCAACTTCTGTTGGGCTCTATTAATACTTAAAGTTTTTAAACAAAGATGAGAGTCAACTTCATATATTCATAATGAATTTCTACTCAATTTCAAAACTTGCGACCTCTAAAACGGAGAACGCTACCTCTAACATTGTCGAGCTTCCCGCTTTTATGGTTGAACAACTAAGAGTAAATTCAAACAAACAAACTGACTGAAACAAGGCGTAATAATACGAAATACTAAATGTTTATGGTAATAAAGATAAATTTTTCATTTAAAGTGCCAGGAAAGGTACCTTATTATTTAAATTTGTTCTTATTAGGGTCAATAATTTTACCTAATTCTATTCAGTTGAGCAATTTCGCTTTCTAATAAGTTCACAATCTATTTGGTTTTATTTTATATCATACTGCTTTTTGAAAATTTCACAAACAGTATGTTATTTGTATACTTAGAACATTGTAAATTTGGAAACTATATACACTGGCCACTAATTAGCAATATATTGTCCTTAAATTCCCAAAGTAATCTTATACTTGAATAGTTAAATCGGATCCATAGTTCTGAAAATCGGAATCGGAATCGGAATCGGGTAGGTCATGCTTGACTCGGAATCGGAGGAATCGGTCGGAATCGGCCAAGTCAATATTATAAGTATTGTACTTTGAAAGTCAATAATTGTACTTCATAAAGCTCCAAGTCAATATTAATATTGAATAGTTAATATAATTAAAGACTTCAATACTCATAAACAGATCTTTATTGAATATTGATCTGTGATTGATATTTAATATTAATATTAATACTTGTCAACCACAGACAATTTTTAATATTGAATATTAATATTGAATTTGACCAGTAAATACTCAATATCAATATTCAATATTCAATATATTGTATTTACCGTCAAACATATTTTTATGAATTATGAATGAGCCAACCACATACTTGACTACATATTAGTTTTCATAAAAAAAAAAAAACTACATATTAGTTCACCAACAAAATTACGTACTAGATCATTAGGTCCAGATATAAAAATGGTCAAGGTTCACAGTGAACCTATAGAAATTTCCAATTTTCTATATTAAAAACTTATGCACCAAGTCTATCCAAAACAAAATGTAAAAAGATTCTTCCTCCCAAATCGACTCAGTCAAATACATTCGCCCTTCCCAATTTCTCACGACCACCATTATGTTTTTTCGAAAGAATGCAAAATGGAACTTAAAATCTCAAATCAAACTTGCGTTTTTCACCCAAATCGTGAGAATCAGCTCAATTTGGACAAAAACTCGGGCTAAACTTGGTCGGAATCGGCCTGACTCGAATTGACTCAGTCTGACTCGGTCTGAAAATCGGCTAACTCGGCCGAATCAAGCACTACTCAACCGAGTTTTGCTGAAAAACTCACATGGACGCGAGACTCGAGTGAAACTCGGATTGGACATGACCAAGTCCGAGTTGACTTGGCTGAGTTTCCAAACCATGATCAAATCTTAATATACACTTGGCAAGAAATAATATTTTTCTGGAGATAATATAGTTAACCGGAAGTTGGTTGAAGGTAGGGATATATGTACCTTCCGTAGTTTCATTTGCTAGGCCGAGATCCGAGATAATTTTATCCTTGAGATTGTCTTTGCTTCCTAAGCGGAGAGCATGGGTCCTCTCTGCGAACTTTAACAGTCCCGGGATGAATACAAAAATTGTTGGTATGAACATCCACAGATCATTTGGTGGTGAATGGAAAAATACATAAACTGTAATCATAACCTGAACAACTAGCCCCAAAAGATGACGCCACCAAAGCTCATTATCCTCGAGTGAGTATGATGTGATGCTATCAGGACCCCCGAGGTGAAGCAGGAGGAACGGTGCCCACAAGACGGTGAGTCCGCTCTCTGCTTGATTGGTCTTTCTGCTGATGTTTCCCAGTGCTAATGTGGCAACATAGTCAGCAGTCAGGTACAACAGCCAGAGCAAGAGGGTGAGCACCGTGTTGGTGCTGCGTTTGCGCAACGGTGCAGAGAAGATGAGACATATTTGTATGACGAGGCTGGCAACAACGAGAGCCCTTACCTCATATGAGCTCCATCTGTTTGGGCTTTTGTCATGGATAATTTCCATTTTCTCTCTCTTTTCTCTCTCGATCTCTCTTTTGTTTTTGAAAAACTTGACAGAAGCTGTCAAGGCTGCTCTCTTTTTCTCTCTCAGCTCTCTCTCTTTCTCTCCTTGTCTCCCTCCTCTTTTTGGTGCTTGGAGATGCCTGGCTAGATCCAAGCCTTGGTCAACAATTAAAATATGATGGTTTTTTGAGAGAAATTAAAATATGATGGTTGCTCACCCACGATTAATTTGGTAGATAATTATTGAGTTTGATTCAATGTGTGATATTATTAATATTCTTTGTAAGAGAGATGCTTCTATGGACATAAGGACCTATTTGTAAAATGAACATATTTTCATTTTCAAAGTTCAAACAGTCGATTCGACCGTTCAACATTATCTCCATAGTAAAATGTACTTGGAGGTCAAATTTTACATTTTTTTGAATTTTTTTTACTATTTATTAAGTATTTTACAAAACTAGTCAAATTTAGACCATTGAATTTTGTACCCATCTTAATAAATAGTAAAAAAATTCAAAAAAATGTAAAATTTGACCTCCAAGTACATGTCAATATGGAAATAATGTTGAACGGTCGGATCGACTGTTTGAACTTTGAAAATGAAAATATGCTCATTTTACAAATAGGTCCTTATGTTCATAGAAGAATTTGCCTCTTTGTAATATGACATTTTTTTCAGTTAACAATTTGAAATTTTATCACTTCCATTAACGAATCCGATATTGACAATGATGGGTGGTACGTGAAAGGTTTAAAACATTTGTGCTGCACACAACTACACCATATATATATATAGAGGGATGCTTCTGTGCACATAAGGACCTATTTGTAAAATGAGCATATTTTCATTTTCAAAGTTCAAACAGTCGATCCGACCGTTCAACATTATCTCCATATTAAAATGTACTTGGAGGTTAAATTTTACATTTTTTTGAATTTTTTTACTATTTATTAAATATTTTACAAAACTAGTCAAATTCAGACCATTGAATTTTGTACCCATCTTAATAATAGTAAAAAAATTCAAAAAAATGTAAAATTTGACCTCCAAGTACATTTTAATATGGAGATAATGTTGAACGGTCGGATCGACTGTTTGAACTTTGAAAATGAAAATATGCTCATTTTACAAATAGGTCCTTATGTGCACAGAAACATTTGCCATATATATATACATATTACGACGTGATCCACGTTACTTTTCTCATTAACTGTATTTAATTTTAATCTTGGAGGTCAATGCATGATAGTGGGCAGTTAATATACGAAAAAGAAAAAAAAATACCCATCTTAAAATGTAGTGCAAAATAAAAAACCGTTATATGACATTTCCTGAATACACTACTACAGAAAAGTTCGATACATTGTACATAGTTACGGAATCGTGTGCATATACAATTTACAAACACGGTTCTATTTATTTATTTATTTATTAAGATAAACACTTTAGAGGTATATGCAACTTCTTTCCTTATATTATTATATCAGTATTATAATGAGATTATCCTGTAATGAATTACAAAACTATGTAAAATATAAGAGGAGGCTTCGTTCAAAATTTAAACAATCTTATTGATAATAATTTACGAGCTATATTACTTTTTTAATTAATGTTTGTAATGTCAAACTTAACGTCAGTAAGTGAGAACTTGACCACGACTGCTTGACGGCCTCTGTAAAATATTCCAAACAAAAAGGAACGTGACCACAACACCGCAGCGGTATAGCCAAATCAAACAAAATAAGATTTTGTTTGCAGCTACATTTACAAACATTACATTATTCAACTTTTAAAACTTGATCAAACATCTTACAAGTATTACATTATTCTCACAGATAATTAAATGTACTCTATTATGAATAATGTCCAGAAAATCAATTACACAAGAAGTATCGAACATAATTGGGTTATATTGTTGGAATTTAGAGACGTCTAAATTACAATTATAATTTAGACTACGTGTTATATAATTATATGTTTCATACTGTCATAAATAAATGTGTTTGAGTCAAGTCTACTACTACTTCACTACTAGCAATACCTCAGATATCGATTTTTGTACAATTACTACCACATGACATGCTTCTATGAATTCTTGTCGCTCGTCAAGGATATTTCAAGTTAAAGATTGCCATGTTTGTGCTACTACCACATGACATGCTTCTACATGTCAATTTTATAAATTTTCAAATTAATTTAGTATAAAGTCAAGTGGTAAAAAATGATAAAAAATAAATGCATTAAAATTAACTTGTAAATATTCTCTTCTTGACCACTTGACTTTATACATAATTAAATTAAAAATTTACAAACTTAAAATGTTAACATTTTAACTAATAAATTAAACCGATCTACATCACTCATAAAATATATCAATTTCAACGATTTGGATTCGTTATGTTTTACTGAAGATTTTGAGAAAAGTAATTTCTGTATTTTTATTCATTATAGTTTTTCATACTTTACAATATACAAAACAAAGCTATTTATAAAAAATTTCTAAGTAATTAAGAAAGAGTGAGGCTACGGTGCTATGCATAGCACCAATTGGGTCCGTACTACGGCTCAAAATTTGACTTTTCAAAATCTTAACGGTCGATGCGAACCGTTCAACATGATTATAAAATGAATATGTACTTGCAAACCAAATTTTACATTTTTTTGAATTTTTTTATTATTTTTTCGAAATCACTTGATCTGAACATTCTGGACCATCCAAAAATAGCCTATCTAAAAAAATAGTAAAAAAATCCGAAAAAATGTATAATTTGGTTTGCAAGTACATATTCATTTTATAATCATGTTGAACGGTTTGGATCGACCGTTAGGATTTTGAAAAGTCAAATTTTGAGCCGTAGCACGGACCCAATCCGTGCTATGCATAGCACCGTAGCCTCACTCATTAAGAAATGAATTAACGAAAGGATTTTGTAGCTGTTGTAATATGCTGCTAAAATTGTTATTTATCACAGAAATGGTCAAAGAGCAAAATTTTCGAGGAAGCAAACAGGCGCTAGTAGGAAGTGGATTTTGTTTGTGGTATAAAAGCTCTGTGTAGGGTTTAATTTGTTTGTGGTATAAAAGCTCTTCTCCTTCTAGCGATGTTTTGATCAAGTAATTAATATTGTCTCTCTCTCTCTGTGTCTTAAATACTGATCTGATTTCTGCAAAGGCTAGCAGTTGGGATTATCTGTGATCTTTGAAGTTTGTATTTTCTCCTCTCTATCTTTCTAAGGTTAGTATATTTTCTTTTTTTTTCTCTAATTTTATGTTACTTATTATTACTTATTTAGGTCATGTGTAATTCATGTGCATGCTTGATTTCTTAAGATAATGTAGATAATTAGTGTATTGTTGTCCAACAACCGATCTATTGATATTTTTAGGTCCATGCCCGTTCAAAATTAATCCAATAGAGATTAATTTTGAATAGTCCCCGTTTTGTCATTAATAGATTATTGTCATTAATTATATCAAGTTTGAAACAAAATAAGAGATAGAACAAGTTGAATAGTATACATGGTCCAAAGGAATTATCTTCGTTTTACGGGTGCTGCATGCAATTCTACGGTGAAAAGACAGCTACACTCGAAATTCAAACTTGACAGTCGATTTCAGTAATTCAGCTAAGCAACACATGTAAGACTTTTGCGTTGTACCTTGACAGGAATTTTGTTATTACTCCTTTATTGTGGGAAAAAGATACCAAGTTAGAGCTATTATATATTCTGTACCGAGACAAACTAATTATGACTTGGGAAAGCAAAAGGCAGGGATGGAATTGACTTGGGATTTTTTGTCTACTAAGAGGTATGGTACAGAGCCTCTCTCCTTTCATACAAACAGGAGTTAGAAAAAATAAATAAAAAAAAGAAGAAATTTCTTCCTCAAAAAATAAAAATAAAAACAGTATTTCTTGGATATATGCCAAGAAATGTTCAAACTTTCTGAAACCAACCTTATTGTTAGATCAAAATTCAAGAATATATATACACACTAAACGTGTCATTAAACAAGGATCTGATAATCAAAGTTTCAATACAAGCCGACTGATTGAGAAGTCTAAGTTAAGCCAGATTTTGCATATCAATACTAATTGACATTGTAATTCATGACTTTTTCAATTCAAAGAATTGATTTCTTATCGAACATCTAGAGAGACCTGAAAGAAAGAATAAAAAAAACAGAAAGGAAATTATTTGGACATTTGTTACAATTTATTAAGTAAAAAAATATTAATTCATGCCTGCATGAGGGTTGTATATGGGTCGTGACTCAATTTATTCCCGACTTTTGCGGTAATGTATGAATGCTCGGCTCGCTTTTCCATGCTGCGAATGTTCAAAATTGCTTATCAGGAACGGTCAAAAATCACCTATCAGGAACAGAATGGGGGCAATACTGACTCAGGTGATACTGATAGTACCACTAATCAGGATCGGTTAAGGAGACAATACTGATTTTCTAATCAGAAACAGCCTTTTAGCATTAGCCGATACTGATTATTAAAATCAGGAACGGCCTTTAAGTAACAGCCGACACTGATTTTAGACATCAGGAGCCGTTTCTGTTTGTCTTTTTTGGTGGTCAATAATTAATATGCCACAATCACAAACAAAAGACACCGAAGAAGTTAATTGCCATAAAAAATTATCCAAATTACATGCCATATATCCACAAAACACACAAAAGACACCAAATTATCCAAGTTAATTGCCATCAAAAATCTATTTACTTGACTTAAATAAAAAATGCTTCTCTTTCTTACAACCTATAACTAAAATAAAGGATAGTACCACCCGAGAAGAGATGACATTCTATTGACGAGGCCTATTTATAATTAACGTAATCAACCTCACATTGCCACTTCACCTAGTACAACCTACGGATAGCAATTAGTGGAAATTAGAATCTGACATTGCCACTTCACCTAGTACAACCTACGTAATCAACCTACGGATAGCAATTAGTATAAAGTGTAGTATAAAAGATAGTATAAATATCAGACATACTATAATTCAACGGGTAGTATAAAGTGTACGTGACAGAAGTTAGGGAAATTTAAACAGTAGCACGTGTAATTGAAAAATATATTATCTATTTCCCAAGGTCTCACCAATCATTAGATTCCATCTCTCGACTCAAAGATTATGCATCTTTCTTTTCCTAACAATAAAATAGCAAACGTGATTTGAAAAAAATCAGCATAGTTGATAAAATATAATTGCACAGCATACCTCAGTTTTAAGAATATTAAAGGTCTCTTGAAATTTCTGTAATATAACTTTCATTCTGTGTATTACCTACCCATTTATGGTTTTTCCCACATTCTGTAACATTTACTTTGTTAACTTTCACTTAAACTTAGTCAGCAGCTGACCGTTTATTGGTTTCTGGTAAGATTGATTTCAGGAGTCATTTCTCAGAGATTGACAACATCAAATTTGCATTTCTTTCTATGAACATGCATGTCAAGGTGTCTATTACATGCTCGAGAAGTTTCAGTTCCATTGAAGGTCCAGAGCTATGTCAAATAAGTGATTTTATAAGAGGGTATTTGCTGGTATTTTATGAGTTTAGCTGCTGTCAGCCAATTTTTAAAAATTCATTCTGGACAATCTACAAAGCCAAATTTTTTGTTCTTTTTATGAAAATGTAAAAGAAAGTCTAAACTACATGCTTGCCAAGTTTCAGGATTTTTGTAATTTTCTATTTTTAACAGATGCTTGAATGCAGGAGCAGATTGGTAAAAGATGCAGAAAACAGCATTTTTTTTGTATTTTCAGAAAGAAAACTTTTAAAATAGCTAGTAAATCATAGAAAAATTCAATGAATGTAAAATTTGGATCTAAAGAGTGTCTTTTTGAGTCCTCTATCTGACTGTTCAAATGGATTTTTGGTTTGGACTTCTCATCAGCCTGCACTAGCTGATCTGTCACAGAAGGTCATTTGGGGTTTTTGTGGTACCAGTAGGGGCTTACATAGGTTAAGCTTAGTTCCTATGCTGGTACAAGCATGGGTTTGATTTGTTGGGCTTAGTGACATGTCTTTTACCATACTTCAGTCACCACAGATCAACAACGTTTGAAGGTTTTGCAAATATCAAGGGTTCAACCTTACCAGTAACATGATAATTATACATTAAGTCCCTATAACTAATTTAATAACCTTCAACTTAGCAATTTTCAAATAAATTCCAGATTCACTAATAACTATTACCTTGCAATGATTAACCTTCAAGTTTAGCACTTTTTCCAATTCCTCCAATACACCTATCCATTCAGTAGGGGCTGTTAAAATATTACAGTGAATAGTCAGTACTTACAATATATATTTAACATTTTACAATTGAAAGGGGCACATGATAGCTGTTTATGGAAATGTATAGCATAATATAATCTACATGCATGATTTTTTTGGAATTTTCGGAGCTCCAGATCTCTTGCTGGTAAAAGGTTTTCTATGAGATCTTTTTATGGTACCAGCAGTTCATGATCACCAAAGCTAATTCATCTCACTTCATTTATGTCTTGTTTGTAATTGACTAGCCAAAAAATACAACCAAATGAATAAATATTTTCACTGTATAGCACAGTACCAACCAAGGAATAAACATAAGGTACAAAACTATGACGAAATCAAGTCCTTAACAGTTGCATTCCCAACTTCCCTAAACTCTAGGCCTTTAGCTTTCCAAAATTGGTCATCAAGAAAAAACACCTTACTAGATCAGACCCACTAGCAAAGAGAACTCCAGCACCAGTTGAGGCGTAATGGAAGCTTCAGACGAAGCACCTTACCAGATCACACCACGCACTAACTCCTCCACCTTCCCACTCAGTCCAAGATAAGGCCGCACAAATTGAAGCTTCAGACGAAGCGAAGCGCTGTAAATTAAACAAAATTGTTACTTAGATTTACTAATAGATCGCACCATCAATGTAGGTGAAGTATGTTGGGATTAACTAATTGATAAGGTATTGACAGCCAAAATTTCAGTCCTTAAATGCCAATGGTTATCATAGAGGTATTTACAAATCCAAACAACACACAAAACTAAATAAAAATTGGCAACACTTTCTCATTTGAGATTTCTCGAATACTTGATCTGCAATAGAAACACATATTTGAAAAATAAAAAGGTTGACTAGGTGATAAAACTGTCTCAAATCCAGTAGAAGTAGCACTAAAACCGACAGTATATTAGAAATTAAAGGAAAAATTCTAAGCAAATTAGAAGTTCTTTTTGACAATTCTAAGGACCATGGTTTTAGAGAGAGGAGCGAGAATTTAAGAGAGGGCCCGAGAACTTAAGAGAGGAGCGGTCGTTGGAGAAGCATCTCGGCTGTATGGGTGGCGGTCGGATTGCTAGGCGGAGGAGTCGCCTTGATCGGGCGAGTGTGAAGAGGTGGTATCGGACGAGTCGCCTCGCTACTCGTTATGTTTTACTGAAGATTTTGAGAAAAGTAATTTCTGTATTTTTATTCATTATAGTTTTTCATACTTTACAATATACAAAACTAAAGTATTTATACAAATTTTCTAAGTAATTAAGAAATGAATTAACGAAAGGATTTTGTAGCTGTTGTAATATGCTGCTAAAATTGTTATTTATCACAGAAATGGTCAGAGAGCAAAATTTTCCAGGAAGCAAACAGGCACTAGTAGGAAGTGGATTTTGAGTGTGATATGCAAATTTTTTTATTTTTTTTTAACTCAGTAGAGGCTACTGTGATTGGTGATATGCAAATTAATCTCATGCCTTTATATGTATTCTCAAGTGATGTGTCTCCAATGGATGCATATGTTACTTATTTTCAACATTTTTTCATTAAGTTGGGATCGTACACATCGATAGAACTCAACTTGTGCAAGATAGCTTGTAAACTTGATGTATCTAACGCCTTTGCGAATATATCCACTAATTGCTTCTTGCAGCTTATGTAAGGTACTTCATAACTTTTCTAGTATGAAATGACAATTAATCTGGATGTACTTCGTTCGTCAAATACCGTATTACATGCATTATGCCTATCCGAATTATTATCAAAATTTGGAAATGTAACTTGGATTTTGAATGTTAAAGAGAGGACTATACTTAATTTCTTTTTAATGAAGAGAGGATTACAATAGTTTACAAGTACAAAGCTTTGATGTATTTCTTACTCACACACACCCATACACATGGACCTCTACAACCTATTTATAGTAGGTCCCTGTCTTACAAAAGTTCAATGGAAAGAAGAACATAAAATAATTGGGAGAGCCTAGCTATCTCCCGTTTCATCCCCCGCCTTCGGATAAGACAAAAACTAGAGGGGACCATTTCAACTTTATGAAACATATAATTATATATATGATTATATAAAATAAATGCGTTTGCTAGTAGTGAAGTATTTCTTATTAATTCAGTTATTCAAAATAAACACCATTTCAACTTTATATATGATTGGAACAACAAAATCAACCGGGTGTCTATTTCGGACACCATTTACGAACATAATTCAAATCGATAAAGGAAAAAAGGTAATTTTGCTGAATTTACATACCTTGAACACGTCCGTGCTCTTCATCTCCACAAACTTCTCCCACTTCTCTTGAGTCACCCAAGAATAGTATCCTACCGGGCTTTTACCTTTATCCATGTAATACGTACTCAGCGTGCTTTTGAATTGCTTCCAACCTTCATTCATTATCCTCAAAGTCTTATCATTTACCACCTCCGGGATGTCATCCCGGATGTTCCACTGAGCCTGATAGACCCCCAAATTACTGCATTTAAATTCATGTATAATTAAAAAAAAACTGATTAATTAGTTAGGTACGTACTTCACCTTCACAATTTTCCACCAGTCGTTCTTTAGGTCTTCCGAAAACTGATCCCATCTCTCTACCAGGATGTCTGCCTTTTGCTTTGCCAAACCGCTCACCCAATTTGAGTACGCACTCCGTCTTTTACCCTTCGCACAGCCGTTTGGCCTGAACTCGATTTCCAGTTGCTTTGCCTCGGACGTGGACGTGCACATTATCGGACCTCTTTTCCTTTTTGCCGAACCTGATTGCGCAGCAGCTTGGTGCTCGCCTTCTTTCATCATATCTACGTGCTCATCCTCAATCGACATGGTTCTATAAAAAAAAAAAAAAACTTTTTCAGTAAATACCAAAGTAAATACAGTAAATACATGCAGTAAATACCAAAATTTCTTCGCAATGGAAGTGTTGAGTGTTTACCCGAGAAAGAAGAGGTAGGTTGTCGGACCGGAGAGGTGGTTAGACAAGAGAGGCGACGAAATCGAGGTGGGGTGGGGAAGAAGGACTCGATGCGGCGCGAGCTAAGTTTCAAAAAAATTGGAAAAGAAGGCGCGAGCTAAGTTATGAAAAAATTGGAAGAGCAGGCGCGTAATATGTATTGTAACCCTAGTTCTACATGGATAATTCACTTAATTCATTCGTGTTAGAACACCTTTATACACGGACGTTTAATTTAAAATCCGTGTAGAGAGGAAGGCGAGCTACACAGACTTTTAGTTAAATATCCGTGTAGAAAGACCCTTTTCGACACGGACTTTAATTTTAACATTCGCGTCTTTTACCCTTTCTGCACGGACATTTAACCCTACACCCGTGCACGAATACCTTTCTACACGGAAGTTTAATTAAAAGTCCGTGTAGCGCTCTTTACAATTATACACGGACGTATAATTAAAAGTCCGTATATAGAAGGCATAAAAATCTGAATATTTATTTAAGTTTTATTTAATTTGAACAGTTTCACAACGGAATTCGAAAAGTTGCCTTTTTATTATTTCTAAGGAGAAGACGAAACGACTCTTCAAAATTCTATATAATCTGAGAAATTCCCGATTGAGATTTGGAAGAAGAAATGGCTGTGCCACCGCCCCCCTCAAATGTGCCATTGCCATAGCCCCCCTCAAGCCGTCCCGAAGTCCCTGCCGAAGTCCATCCCAAAGTCCCTCCCGGCTTCGAAATGCCTCCTCCCAACTTGAAGAGGACATGGCCATGGCCCCCCTCAAATGTGCCACGGCAAAGCCCAAGGGGGCACCCACCACCAAAGCCCTACATAAGTAGGGGCAATCCAGCCAGACCAAGGCGCCCCTGGTTTAGAAGGCCAAGGCAGCCACCACCATCTAACTAGTTTAATTAAGTTTTTTTTTTTTTGTTTACTTTGTAGTTATTTTGTAGTTTTTCTTTAAATTTGTGGTATATGTATGATGATCCTTTCTTTTGGTATGATGTATTATGATCTTTTTTTTATGTAATATATTTTGTTCTTTAATCAACATTTTGTGGTCCAGAAAATTTTTCTTTTTAGTTAAATACTTCATGCTATCTAAATAAATACTTTTATAGATATAAATTAGCAGTACAAAACAACAACAAATAACAATATATAATCACTACAAAGTATATTACTTAAAAAAAATATTAATTTTTTTTCTTCTAAGTAAAATACTTAATGCTGTCTAAATAATCTGATTTGAAAACATAAATTAACACTTACTTGATATGAAGAATAATTTCTGGGTTTACAAAATAATTATAAAAGCTTTCACATAGAATAATTTCTGGGATTTCCAAATTAAAAACCTTTCTACACGGATATTTAATTAAATGTCCGCGTACGAATATCTTTCCATACGCACGTTTAATTAAATGTCCGTGTAGCTCGCTTTGCATTTCTACACGGATGTTTAATTAAAATGTGCCTCTTTATTTTTTATATTTTTAAATAAAAAACTTAAATAAATAATCTGATTTTAACCAAAACGGCGCCGGGAGGAGAATGCCTTTTATGCCAAAAATATTAAGTGGTTTAACTTGTTATTTTTTATATTATTTAAACTGATAATAAATAAGAATACCTATTATTTGAACAAATATTTGATATTTGAAATAGAAATATTTTTTTACTGAAATTTAATATTTCAACTAATATTTAAATCACAATAGAAATATTTTAACTGGAAATTAAATAAAATAGAGTTCAAGAGAACAAAAAATAAAAATACTTCATATATTAATATCAACATAGGGATAGTTACTGGATACATCATCACTTAATACCAAAACAAAAACATAAAATATATAACAAACATAAGTCTCTATCCCTAATTAAAAAACTATTCTTCCTCACTAATTGCCTCCCCATTTTCTCTTTTCAGGGAAGTATCTTGCTCGCTTGCCTCCTTTCTTGTTTACATTTTCTCATACTCTCTTGCTTCTTCTCAACCTTAACCAAACTTTGGGATCATCAAACTGACCGTGTGGACCGTAAGGATCATCAGGACCAGAATCCGAATCAGGTTCATAAGACTCAGGATCCGATTCGGATTTTGAATGAGAAGAGACTTCAATCACAGGTGGCGAGGGTACATCCTCCCAATGAATTATGTTAGTCTTGAGACTATTCTTCCCGCAGTTAGGACATTTATTACCTCGTCCACATGGTCAGATTATACACGGATTTTTTGGAGGATTGGGAGTTCCCGCAGGATTAGGATTTTCCTTATCTGAATAGCACAAAATTAGTTTCCTTTTCTATTCTTAATTTCTTTTGATTAGAATTACTTGATCAAAACGGCGCCGGGAGGAGAATGCCTTTTATATCAAAACCCTACATTTTTCTACACTGATTTTAACTTAACAATCCTTGTAGCTCCCCTTCCCCCTTAAACCCTAAACCCTTTCCCCACGGACGTTTACTCTAACATCCGTGTGTGATTACCACGGACCTTTCTTATAAAGCCGTGTAGCTCTCTTCATTTTGCACGGATTTTAGTTAATAATCCGTGTACGTTACTATTCTCATCACGTATTATTAAATAAAAGGCCGTGTGTGAAATAATTGACAACATTAAGTGGTTTAACTTGTTATTTTTTATATTATTTAAACTGATAATAAATAAGTATACGTATTATTTGAACTCGAAATGTTTGAAACATAAATATTTTTTACTGAAATTTAATATTTCAACTAATATTTAAATCCTAATAGAAATATTTTAACTGGAAATATTATTTACTATTTAATATTTGAACTAATAAGTAAAAACCTGGGTGTTGTTTTGAAATAGAAATATTTTAACTAGAATATTATTTAAAAGTTGTTTCCAAACGTCATAATTATTAAAGTTATTTCTAAACAAAATAAATATTATACATTGGCTTTTTTTTTCTCTTTTTTTTCACTAATTTCACATTACATTCAGCCCATATTCCTTAATTGTGGTCGGATCGCATGTAGTTTGTTTCGTCTTGTTCTTCAATTGAGGCTACCTCGGTTTGCACGTCGGTACAAAATGGAGGTACTTCGTCGAACTGGTCATACTCTTCTTCGTCGACGACGTTTTCTACCCCAACAATCCTTCTTTTCCCAGATAGGACGACGCTCCACCTATTATCACTCGGGTCAGTGGCATAAAAGACTTGGGTTGCTTGCTTGGCGAGTATAAACGGATCATCAACATACCAAACTTTATTAAAATCAACGAGTGTGAACCCGTCGTTATCAACTTTAACACCCCAGTCTTCGACCCATTGACACCGAAACAAGGGAATGCTGAGGTGAGGACTGTAAACGAGCTCCCAAATTTCTTCAATAACGCTGTAATACGACTTTGATGCTATTACGGGCCAGGAATCTCCGGATCTACTGAATTCTTGAGACGTCGCCACCAACGTCACCCCATTATTTTGCATCGTGCTCTTATCACTTTGGGATTTAGTTTAAAATGTATATCCGTTAATTTCGTATTCTTGGAATGTTCTAACAACAATTCGGGGTCCTTCGCCCAGCAGTCGAACAATTTCATTTACGGGCCTCCTATCAGGGTGTGACTGCACTCTTTCTCTCAGCCATCCTATAAATGAACGATTATGCTCGTTGGTAAGCCACTTCTGACTTCTCGTGTAGTACTCTTGTTGAAGGATTGTCATGTGCTCATCTATATAGGGAGCAACATCTGTCATGTGCTGTAGTACCAAAAAATGCACCTTCTATAGTTCATCTCTATCAGCAACTATGGCTTTCAACCCAATTGTCCCGACTCCTTGGAGCCTTCTCTCATATCAAGACTTTGGAACGCCAATAGGACAGACACCGGTCATGTAGTTGGTGCAAAAATCAATCACCTCTTCCGTGGAATATCCTTCTACAATGCTACCTTCGGATCGATGTCGGTTCCTTACGTATTTTTTCAAAATTCCCATTTATCTCTCGAATGGATACATATACCGCAGGAACACAGGACCACAGATTTTGATTTCTCTCACAAGATGAACAACAAGGTGAACCATAACATCGAAAAAGGATGGAGAAAAATACATCTCAAGTTGGCAAAGAGTAGCGACGACTTCCACCTCCAAAGAGTCCAGTATTAGAGGGTCTATCACTTTGGAATTTATTATATTGAAGAAAAAACAAAGCTTCGTAATGGTTTGACGAACGGGCTTTGGTAAAACCCCCCGAAGTGCAACAGGAATCATATGTGTCAATAAAACATGACAGTCGTGAGATTTCAGACCGACCAGTTTCAGGTCCTTCATCGACACCAGCTTCATAATATTCGAAGAATACCCTGATGAGACCTTAATACTATGGAGGCATTCACAAAAGCTTGTTTTCTCTTTCTTCGACATCGTGCACATTGCAGGGGGTAGGTATGTGCGCTTCCCTTTCTCCTACGGTGCAAGCTCGGGTCGTATTCTCATTTCTACCATGTCTTTTTGAACTTTGATACCATCTTTAGTCTTCCCCATAATGTTCAATAATAAACCAGTCAAACTGCTGCAGATATTTTTTTTCAACATGCATGACATCTATGCAATGTCTCACTTCTAAATATTTCCAGTAAGGTAGGTTCCAAAATATGACTTCTCTTTCCAAATATTCTTCGGCGGTTCTGTGGCACACTTTCCAAACACAACATCAATGTTTTTAACACGCTCGAAGACACCCTTCCCATCTAATAGACTACGGGCCACTCCAAGCTCAACTTTCCCGTTGAATGCCTTCTTCTTCTTACGATATGGGTGATTAATTGGAAGAAACCTACGGTGCCCCATAAATACATTCTTTTGACAGTTCTTCAACCTCAGCACCTGCGTATCATCTTCACAAATAGGGCACGCTTTTGCTCCTTTACAAGTGTAACCCGATAAATTCCCGTATACGGGGAAATCATTTACGGTGCAAAACACCATGGCCTGCAAGTTAAAGGTCTCTTTCATGTACGCATCCCACACCGGGACGCCATCACGCCATAATTTTTGGAGGTCCTCAATTAATGGTGCGAGATATACATCTATGTCATTTCCGGGTTGTCTGGGTCTTTGGATTAGTAATGACATCATTATATATCTGCGTTTAATGCACAACCAAGGAGGAAGATTGTAGATGGCTAACAGAACTGGCCAAGTACTGTGCCGACTGCTCATGCTTCCAAACGGACTCATTCCATCTGTGCTCACCACAATCTTGAGGTTTCTCATCTCGGAACTAAAATCTTTGAAATGTCTATCAAAATTTCTCCACTGAGGAGAATCAGCCGGGTGTCTTAGTTTACCATCCTTTTTGCGCCCTTCTTCATGCCAACGCAATAACTTCGCATCTTTGGAATTTGCAAATAACCATTTGAATCTCAGTATAATCGGCAAATACCACAACACCTTAGCCGGAGGCCGGCCCTTTTTGCCGTCGTCACAATCAATAGTGCCCTGGTCCTTACGTTTATACCGAGAAATACCGCACTTAGGACAAACATGCATGGCCTCGTACTCATTACGATACCATACACAGTCATTTGGACATGCATGTATTCTTTCGATCTTCAAACCCACTGGACATATCAACTTCTTTGCCTGATATATTGTACGGGGTAACTCGTTGTTATCTGGGAGCATTTCTCCTAAAAGCTTTAATAAGGACGTGAAACTCTTATCGCTCCAACCATTGTCTGCTTTCAAGTTAAATAATTTCAACACTGCTGACAGTTTTGTAAATTTGGTACACCCGGAATACAACGGCTTTTTGGATTCATTAGACAAATACGGAAATTTATCATAATTTTTATCACTGATTTCATCTTCCACATTATGTAACATGTCCTCCAGATTATCAATACACTCGTGAACTACATTTTCATCGATATCCGTCTCTAGCTCATCATCATCGTTGCGATCAATTTCAACATTATCAAAATTTTCGACATTCACATCATCATCGCTGAAATCAAGTTCAAAATTATCCAAAATTTCTACATTCTCATCGCTATCTTCACAACGGTTAAAATTCTTATTGGTACAACTACTTTCCCCAAATTCCTCACCATGCATGAATCAACATGTATATCTTTTCTTAAATCCACGACAAATCAAATGAGGTCTAATTTATTCGGAGTCCCCAAATCTTAAAAAAAAATTACAATCTCTACAAGGACACAAAATGTCGGCTTCCTTCATCTTCACTCCATACCTCTCAGTGAATTTTATGAACTCATCAACGCGACCCAAATTTTCCTCACTATCACGTCGCAATTCATACATCCAACTTCGATCCATCTGTAAATTAAATTAAAAAAATGATTTCAATTAATCATGGTCAACATGTAAATTGGTACCAAATTCTAGGTTTACAAAAGGCCGGTTTACAATCCTAATCCACTCATTGAATATTAGGTCCCATATGTGAATACATATTAGCGAGATTTAATTAGTATTTGAGAAAAATTCGGCAGCATTTTCCCTTAACTCCCCAAGTATGCGTACAAACCACATACTCGTAGGAGCAATTAAGGGAAAATACCGTCGAATTTTCCTCAATTACTAATTAAATCTCGCTAATATGTGTTCACATCCTAAATGAGACCCAATATTCAAAGAGCAGTCCGAAAACGGGGACTATCCAAAATTAATTCTTATTGGATTAATTTTGAATGGGCAAGGACCTAAAAGCATCAGTAGGTCGGTTATTGGACAATAATACACTAATTACACATGATCTAAATAAGTAAAAATAAGTAACATAAAATTAAAGGAAGAAAAGAAAAATATATATATATATATACACTAACCTTAGAAAGATAGAGAGGAGAAAATACAAACTTCAAAGATCTCAGATAATCCCAGCTGCTGGCCTTTGCAGAAATCGGATCAGCATTCAATACAGAGAGAGAGACAGTATTAATTACTTGATAAAAAAAAACGGCGCTGGAAGGAGAAGGCCTTTTATACCAAAATCCTACAAAGACTTTTCTACACAGATCTTACGTTAAGAAATCCGTGTAGCTCTCTAACAAATCATACCCGGCTATTTGTACTTAAGAACCGTGTATAATGCTAGTCTTTTCTAGGATTCATAAAAAAAATCCGTGTAGCTATTCGACACGGATATTCAACAAACATCCGTGTACAAGTACTATTGTACACGGTTTTTAGTTAAATATCCGTGTAGAGTCCTATGTATTTTTAGTTAAATATCGGGCAGCAAATCCCATTGTTTAGGGATGTTAAAAATTATTATGGAAATTTATAGTTCATTGATGAATAGAATTAAAATTTTCGTGTCCTATATATATTTTGAGTTTTTTTTAATTTCTGGGCTAGTCTTTTCTACACGGATTTATAAAAAAAATCCGTGTCGCTATTTCATACACGGATATTCAACAAATATCCGTGAATTACTATTTGTACATGGTTTTTTGTTAAATATCCGTGTTTGTTATCCTATATATTTTTTTATTAATAATTTTTTTCTGGGCTAGCCTCCAGTTTTGCTACAAAATTCAATATTGAGTTTACCCTCAGTTTTTCAGATAATTTGACATCCAGTTTTCCAATTACAGCACAAAAATTATACTTAGCATTACAAAATTTGTGTTTAGCATTACAAATCCATGTTCAGCATTACAAAATTCATAAATTCATCTCCTTATTTACAATTACAGCACAAAAAATTACTAAATTCTCTATATTTTATTTAATTACAAGAACATGATTTATATTTGAAACACAAAATCGGCGGATGGCATACGAACCGGTCAATTAATAAGGGTAAACTAAAAATTCATGTACACTGATTAAAATGTATCTTCATATTACCCTCTGTAAAACCTAGCTACTGGCACCAAATGTAAACCTTAAGTTTATATTTGAAATCATTATGGGATCGAGGCTCAGGAAGAAGGATATGTCTACCCAGTATGGATTTGTATAATATATGCTCAATATGGATTTGTATAATGTTTCAATTTAAATTTTGTAATACTCAATATGGATTTGTATAATTTTGTATAGTTGAGTAAAAAGTTGGATGAAGGACCTTAAAAAAAAAGGGAAGATGTGGATGAAGGACCTTCAGAGTCGGAAGAGTCGGACACAATCTCATCAGACTGAAGAAGGTTGGTTCTATGTATGTATGTAACTCATGTTAGAATCTTTCTTGTTAGCTGAAGCTGCTGAACTCAGAGTCGAAAGAAGGTTATGTCCGACTCTTCATTCGGCTCTTCATCCGGCTCTGAAGGTCCTTCATCTCACCTCTTCTCTTTTTTTGAAGGTCCTTCATCCAACTTTTTACTCAACTATTTCTTTATTAAAACATGTATATCTTCATATTACCCTCTGTAAACCCTAGCTACTGGCACCAAAAGCGAAGAGCCATCGTTGCTCACTTGAATGTGACATGGTTTTACAAAAAACAACATTATTAGAAACAAGCACAATTTATACATGCATTAGTAAAATAATCACTAAAATAATAATTATACATGCATCACTCTGTTATACATGCATTAGTTGATTATACATGCATTACTCTATTATTAGAAACAAGCACAATTATACATGCATCACTCTATTAATATACTAATTATTTACATTATCTCAACAAATCAAGCATGCATGCATTAATTACTAATTGACCTAAATAAGCAATAATAAGTAACAGAAAATTAGAGAAGAAAAGAGAAATAATACACGACTAACCTTAGCAAGATAGAGAGGAGAAATACAAATTAACTTCAAAGATCTCAGATCCGGCCTCCTTGTGCGCATAAATCAGACCAATTCGTATACAGAGAGAGAGAGTATTAATTGATCAAAACGGCGCTGGAAGGAGAAGGCCTTTTATATAATCAAAACCCTACAATAACCTTTCTCCACGGATTATTATGTAAACAGCCGTGTAGCTCTGTCAAAGCTTTCTACACTGTTATTTAAACAAACATCCGTGTACAGTTCGCATCTATCTACACAGTTCTCACCATAAATATCCGTGTAGCTCTCTCATGGCTATGTACACTGCTATTTAAACAATAATCCGTTTACAATTCTTGATAAACGTCCGTGTAGCTCTCTCAAGGCTTTCTACACTGATTCTTTAATAAATATTCGTGTAGAGATCCCACAGATATTTCGGGCTTCCAAAAAATTACAATGTCACACGGTTTTTATATAAAATTGTCAAATCTGTGTACAATGTGTAGTGTACAATGACCATTTATGTAGTAGTGTGATTTAGTCAATAATTAATGCATTTATATGCATAAATGTTGGCAAAGTTAAAGATTGAACACAAATAGTGAGAAATTGAGGTTTAAACTATAAATAGGCATCAGCCATGCTGGAAATTGCCATTTATATGTTTAAGTCTATGATATTTCAATGATTTGCTCAATAATCAAGTGAAAAGATCATTCAAATCATGATTTTAAACAAAACAGGGACCTTTCTGCATATTTCCAGGTTCTGACAGCTTTTAATGCTAAAAATGTTAAAATGATGAATTTTTGGAGCTTCGAGTCTCTTGCTTTTCCTTTACTGGTACCAGTCCAGTAGCTGTAGAGCTACTAAAAACAAGTTTGACCATTGACCAGCCAGAAACCCAATTAGTAGTCATCCTTAACTAGCCTCAGGTATGGTACCAACAGTGGATTTAGTAATGGAAAGCACTACAAGTGCTACTGGTACAGTAACATGCATAAAAAGAGCTGAAATGACCTTTCATGCCAGAATGATCAACACAAATCAGTGAAAATCTCAAAATCAAAAATAAACTTCATGGTCAAACAAAGGACTCTAAGACTCACAAAAATGACACAAATTTTTTACATTTTTATGATTTTATTTTGATTTTATATGAATTTTTGAAGTTCAGTTTCAGAAACAGAAAAAACAGCATTTAAATAATAAGGGCTGCTGCTGGTAAATGGACAGCACTGATTGACTGAAAAATCAAACCAAAGAACAAATATCATGATTAAATAAAGGACCTCAAAATACACAAAATGGACACAAGTTTCATATTTTTCTGATATTATTTCAATTTAATATGAATTTTCAAAGTTCAGCTTTTGAATGAAATGAAAATCAGCATTTAAAACAGAAAAATTACCTTTCATACCCCTCTGCATAAATAAATGTTTAAAAATAGAAGAAAAATCTTAAAAATCATGAAATTCACCCTGTACATAATACAAATGTCCCTTTATGAATTAATAACAAAAAAGCACATGATCTTTAACAAAAAATAGAAAGTTTAGAATTAATCCGATTTTCTAAAAGTTCAAAACCTCATAAAACCAATGCCTATTAATACTTCAAAAACAAAAAGAAGAAGAATCAAATCGAAGAGCAGATTCATGCTACCCTAAAACAATGTCAGAAGGTTTCAAATTAACATCTACAATGCTCCAATCAAGATTCATAGAGGCCTGTGACCCAAAAAATCGGTACAGTGTTAGTGTTGAACCGAAACTCAAAACTCAAACTGATAGAATACCATTAGATAATTCTAGTCAAAGTCAAACTTGACTGTTAGATAGTTAGTTACAGCAATTCTGTTAGAATGATGCGTATGATTTGTAACTGTTCTATATTCCAGAAGCTATACTCCAGTAGCTATAAATATCCCAATGTAACACAAATCAAAAATTCGATAAAATGAGATCATTACAAGATTCTATCTTTCTCTCTTTTCTCTAATTACTCTAGAAATTTCATGGTATCAGAGCCATGTCTTCCACCTCTGAGTCTATCCCTCCTCCTCCTCCTCCCAATGAACCAATTGTCATCCTCAATCTTCCTATCTCCACAAAATTGAATCGAACAAATTTCCTGGCTTGGAAATCACAGATCTTACCTCTTCTTCATGGGCATCGGCTTCACAAATACCTTGCTTCACCTCCTCCGACTGCCAATGTGGAAGTTAATGGCCAATCACAGACAAATCCGGCTTACGATCACTGGTGTCAGCAGGACCAGTTGATCTTAGCATGGCTACGCTCCTCTTTATCCGAATCTCTTCTCGGTGAAGTTGTCTCTTGCGCTACTACAGCTGAGCTCTGGACAGATCTGGTTCAAAGCTTCTCCTCTTCTTCTCGTGCCCGACTTCTTGAACTGCGCAGATCGTTACAAACCACAACAAAGGGAAGTACTTCCTGCGCCGAATTTCTCAAGAAGATGCGATCCACTGCTGACGAGCTGGCATTCATCGGATCCCCTGTCTCAGATGAGGATCTCGTTCTTTACATCTTAGGAGGTCTTGGATCCGAATTCAACGCTTTTGTTACCACGGTTACTGCTCGCCAAGGTCATCTCTCTCTCTCTGAGCTTCAATCACTTCTCCTCACTCATGAGAAGCTTCTTCAGTCACAGAGCGGTATTACTTTCTCTCCCGATCCTTCCGCCTACTTCACTCAACCTAGAGGTTCTCGACCAGGTTATAGGCCCCGCAATCCTAGACCCGGTTACCGCCCCGGTTACAGACCCAATTATAGACCCGCTTACAGACCCGGTAATCCTCCCAGGGCCCCTTCGGGTACTGGTGCGCCTCTCCTTCCCACTCCTCCTCATGGGCCTCTTCTTGATAATTCTCAGCCCAATTCCCAAGCTTCCAGGCCTTATAATGCAGATCGGGCCACTATCTGCCAATTGTGCTCCAAGAAAGGCCACAGTGCTAAGAATTGCTGGTACATTGAAGACTATGTGCCTCATCCTTCAGCCCAGCCGAATCAACCAAATTACCAATCTCACTTAGCCCAAACAGCTCAACCTTCTGCTCAAGCTTTCACTACAGTGCCGAATCAACAAGCTTTTGATGGTTCCGAATGGTATTTGGATTCGGGTGCAACTCATCATGTAACCCGTGACTTCAACAATCTATCTTCTTACATGCCTTACGAAGGTATGGATGTACTTTTCATTGGTAATGGTACCGGCATGAGAATTAGTCATATTGGATCCTCTAAATTGACCCTCTCTAATTTCACACTTGAACTCAAAGATGTGCTCTATGTTCCTTCATTCACCAAAAACCTTTTGAGTCTCTCTAAACTATTACATGACAACTCAATTCTTATTGAATTTTGTTCTCAATTTTGTGTGATTAAGGAGCGCCTCACCTTGAAGAAAATTCTACAAGTCAACCTTCTTAGTGGTCTTTATGTGTTAACTATTCGGCCTCACTTTGAAGCTTGCTTTGGTGTGCGGGTCTCGGCCGATTTGTGGCATGCTCGCCTTGGTCACCCCTCTAATTCAACAACTTTACACATTGTTAATTCTCATGCTTTACCATGTACATCCAATAAGTTGTCTTTGTGTCATCCTTGTTGTATGGCCAAAGCTTGCCGATTACCATTTTCTTCTAGTACTTCTTCTTCTTCTAAACCACTTGAGTTGGTACACTCGGATGTTTGGGGCCCCGCTCCCATTACTTCTAATAATGATTTTCGCTACTATGTCATTTTTATTGATGATTTTACACGCTTTTCTTGGATTTATTTCTTAAAATCCAAAGGCGACTTAGTGCATGTGTTCTCATTGTTCAAAGCTCAAGTTGAGAATTTACTCGAGACTTCTATAAAAAAATTTCATTCGGATGGTGGCACCGAATACAAGCCGATTACTCACATGTTCCCTTCTCTCATTCATCAAACCTCTTGCCCTTATACACCCGAACAAAATGGGGTATCGGAACGAAAACATCGACATATTGTCGAACTTGCCATTTCCATCATGACACATGCCTCTATTCCCGATCGATTTTGGGATGATATTTTCTCAAGTGTAGTGTATTTGATCAATCGGCAACCCTCGGCAAATAATCAAGCCTCTCCCTATTTCTCTCTTTTTCACAAGGAACCGGATTATCACTTCTTACGGGTTTTAGGGTGCTTATGCTTCCCTTTTACTCGTCCTTACAACAACCACAAACTTCAACCTCGCTCGGTTCCTTGCGTATTTCTTGGTTATGCATCCTCTCAAAAAGGTTACAAATGCTTCAACTTAGCCACTAATCGGATGTATGTTTCTCGGCATGTCAAATTCGATGAACTAATTTTTCCATTTCAGCAAAGTTTTATTTCAGAACACATGGCGCAAGAACCTGTCACCAATCCGAATACCTGGCTTGCTTTACTCCCAGTTCGTTCCCCCAGTTTACCACCTGTTGGAGATAATCCGGCCTCTCCTCATTCACTTTTGGAGTCAGCGCAATTGCCCTTGAATCCGGTCCACACTCCTCCTTCTGTACAACCCGCTCTACATCCAATCAGTGCCCCTACTTCCATTTCGGGTCCTTCTCCAATTGTAGCAGATCCGACCCCACCTCCTTCCCATGCACCTACTACACCCCTTGCAGCGGATCCCTCTACCATGCAAAATTCAAGAGCTGCACCTTCTCAGTTTCGGCCATCCAACACTTCTAATCCTTCTACTCACCCGATGACAACCAGAACTCGTGATCACACTCGTAAAGTGCGCCATTTTCCTGATCATGTTGCCCTTACCTCCTCATCCTCTATCATACCTGAACCGACTACCTATAACCAAGCTAAAAATCACAAGGAATGGGTTGATGCCATGCGCAAAGAATATGATGCTCTTCTTTCTAATCGGACTTGGACTCTCGTGCCACCTTCTACTAACCACAATGTCATTGGTTGCAAGTGGGTCTTCAAAGTCAAACCACGAGCCGATGGGTCTCTTGAGCGCTACAAAGCCCGACTTGTTGCCAAAGGATTCCATCAAGAGGAAGGTGTTGATTTCTTTGAAACCTTTAGCCCGGTTGTCCGTCCCACAACAATTCGGGTTGTGCTCACTCTTGCTCTTACCCATCATTGGCCTCTTCGTCAACTCGATGTTCAAAACGCCTTTTTGCATGGCGACTTACAAGAAACCGTGTACATGCAACAACCGCCGGGCTTTGTTCATCCAACCAAACCGACTCATGTTTGTCGCCTCTCCAAGGCCATTTATGGTTTGAAACAATCTCCACGAGCTTGGTTTCACACCCTTAGCACCGCTCTTCTCAATCAAGGTTTTCATGCTTCTCATTATGATCCTTCTCTTTTCATTCTTTCTTCACATGAGGGCACTCTTATTCTTCTTGTCTATGTCGATGACATCATCCTCACGGGAAGCTCTCTATCTCTTGTTCAAAAACTGATCCGAAACCTACAAGAATGTTTTGCAATCAAAGATTTGGGTCCCTTGCATTATTTCCTAGGTGTTGAGGTCTCTTCCTCCCCCCTTGGCCTACACCTTTCTCAATCCAAATATATTCGTGATCTTCTCACACGTGCTAACATGAGCCAAGCCTCTTCTTGCCCTTCTCCTATGATACCGAATTGTTCTCTTTCAAGACATGAGGGCGAACCTTTCCATGATCCCCATTTATACCGCTCAATTGTTGGTGCCTTGCAATATGCGACCTTGACTCGACCCGACATCTCCTTTGCGGTTAATAAGGTCTCTCAATTCATGCAATCTCCTACTATTCCCCATTGGACAGCGGTAAAAAGGATCTTAAGGTACTTAAATGGATCTTCTTCTCATGGTCTACTCTTGAAACCCGCCTCTTCCTTGGCTCTTCACGCTTATTGCGATGCCGATTGGGCCGGATCACCGGATGATCGGAAGTCCACTTCCGGTTTTTGCATCTTCCTCGGGTCGAACCTCATTTCTTGGAGTTCCAAAAAGCAACCGACGGTTTCCCGTTCGAGCACCGAATCCGAATACCGAAGCCTTGCGGTTACTAGTGCCGAACTTGTTTGGATCCAATACTTACTAGCCGAACTACATGTCACTCTTGCTCATCCGCCCTCTCTATGGTGTGATAACATCGGGGCTACCTATCTAGCATCGAACCCTATGTTTCATGGACGGACAAAGCATGTGGAAATTGACTTCCATTTTGTTCGTGAACGTGTAGCCAACAAGTCGTTGCAAATTCATTTTCTTTCTACCCGAGATCAAATTGCCGATGCTCTCACTAAACCCTTGGCTGCACCACGATTCTTACATCTACGGACCAAGCTGACTGTGATCTCCTCACCTACAGCTTGCGGGGGGGCTGATAGAATACCATTAGATAATTCTAGTCAAAGTCAAACTTGACTGTTAGATAGTTAGTTACAGCAATTCTGTTAGAATGATGCGTATGATTTGTAACTGTTCTATATTCCAGAAGCTATACTCCAGTAGCTATAAATATCCCAATGTAATCACAAATCAAAAATTCGATAAAATGAGATCATTACAAGATTCTATCTTTCTCTCTTTTCTCTAATTACTCTAGAAATTTCACAAACATGATTAATGATTAAGCAAGCTCAAAATTCAAGCCTCTATTATGTTCTAAATGGAAATACCCCGATGATTGGTCACTTAATTGAGAAAATCACAAATTGATTTGAAAGAAACAGAAATCGAAACCAAGGCGTCTCGGTGGAGCTCTATAGTGAATCATCACCTCCGATGGCCGGAGATGCCCGACACTAAGTGCAATGTACTCCTAACTCCCGAGCGATGTTGACCATACATTCGTCCTACCCCGCCGTGACCGACGCTCGCCGGAGGGCAGAACCCTAGACTCGGGGCCGAAACCTAACTCATATCTAACAAGCACGGAAATTAAAGCAAAATAGAACGTCCGATCCTGGCGCCAAAATCAAATTCAAACAAGATATGCAGATCTCAAAGCAAACATTGATCTAAGAGCCTATATCCCAATTCAAAACCTTCGGTTCACTGACCCGTAGGGTCCGCTTGTCATCAGCCCTATCTTTAATATAAATTCCCTCAACCAAATCTCAAAGTTGGATCTAGTATCCAGTACCACTCTCAAGGCCAAAAGCCCAAATCTCAAAGCTTAATGTCATGATCAGATGCTTGATACAAATCTCAAAGTCCAGAATACACATATCAAAGCCCAACACACGAATCTCAAGGCCCGGATGATAAACAAAATATTAAATCAAAGCTTTCTTGTAAATAAGACCTTCTGTCTTCTAATATTTACAGAAAAGTCCTTATAAATTTACAAACAAGTCCCTGACTGCTCCAAACCTTCTCAAATAACCCCCTAAAAGTCCAATTTCTCATATAAGCCCTGTCCAAAACTCATACTATATTTTTTTTTCATATTCTCCCAGCTTTGTAAATGAGCCCTTACCAGAAAATAAATATTTACAAATAGGTCCTTCTCAGTCCTTTTCAAGCATAACTTTTTCATCTTAAGTCCAAATCGACTCAAACCACCTCCAAATGAACCCAAATTGAATTCTCTACATTATAAATCAAAATTGAACATGTCCAAGCATCTGCCAAATCCTGAAATGACCAAAATACCATTTTTCAATAAAAATGTAAATGAATATGTCATAAATCCAATGTAAATAAACAGTGTATATATATTTCTCAAATATCCAAATTTCTATTCTAAAATACAATAAACATTATTTTAATATAAAAATCATACACATACACATGTCCAAACAAATAGTGAATCAAATCAAAACCAAAGTTAATACATGAGTCCCATTTTAGCCCCATTATTCAATTCACAACAAATAGGCACAAATTCTGGAATGGACGAGGTATTCAGTATAGCTTGAAAGGGTCATCTGATGTAATTAACAGCAGGGGCTTGCGCCCGCTGGGAGTTAAACGTCCCCACAATCATTAAACTCTCTTGATAGACTGATCACTCAAAAGAGAGCAATGTTTCTTTTAATATTTATAAACTCGGAAATGCTATCGGTTCGGACTGCAAGCGCACAATCCTATCGAGTAGTATATTCGAGGTCGATCCACAGGGAATATTGGTTCAGTGCTTTGAGCGATCGAATCACAATCTTTCGAAAGGCTAGACGAAATCTGAAAATTGAGAGATGTTGTTGTGATCAATTTAAATTAGGAAGCAATTAAAAGTAATTAAAAATAAAGATAGAGATGAGAATTCCTAGGGTTTCGGCACACCATTGCCACACAATCCGCTTTGACAATATATTCTTATTGCGTCTGATTTCCTATTGTTGTTTTATGAAAGACACCACATAGGTCACTGCGATTTATGTTACGCAAGAATGACGGATCTTTCATCGAGATTTTACATAGGATACTGCGAGTTTTTTTACGTAAATGACTGATCTCTAAAAACCCCAAATTACTACACAGATCACTGCGATTTTTCTTACGCAAGTGATGGAATTTGGTACGTATTTTGTTGGTCTGGTTTATGGTTTCCCCGCTAAAGTTTTCTTCACATAAACCTAATAGATCTCAACGAGGCTAATTCATACAAATAGTTTCTCTTGCCATTAACGTACTGTCAAAATCCTAATGGACTCAAACTAGATCATTGAAGTTAGATGAAGAGATAATAAATCACAAAAGCATTTAGATTCAACAACAAGAAATCATAATCAACAGAAATATATATATCAAAACATCAAGAGTAACAAGGTTTACTGCCTAGCCCTAAGAAAATGAACTTAGCCGCGGAACGGCATTGTTACAAGCACTCCTCCCTTCTCACTTTAATCAAATCTAACCCTAATTACAAAGATAAGATATTCTTCTGCCCAGGGGCCTTATATAGGAGTGGAGGGACGTCTGGAGGTTGAGTAGGGGCTATGAAACTGATCTGGAAACAGCTATCGGCAGTTATCCCCCAAGAGGCGCCTTCGGTTACAAACCGTATCACCTGATACGGTCCGTATTAGGATCTTGACGGTTAGGGTTGAAGGATGTGTGTTTTGAAAGTTATGTTTTTAATAATAATTTATATGTTGTTCATGATTTTATTACAAATGTTATTATTCATGTTCCTTGAGATTTATATGTTATATCTTTGGAAGTGTTCAAGAAGATGCTCTTGGTCTTGAACTATAGAACTCCAAAGATGAGAAACATTTAATCACTAAATATGTTAGCAATCGTGGTAATTAAAGAGGAACATTAATTACCGAGGAAGATTGTCATGTTGATTAAAGTACATTGAAGTTCTATAAATGTTGATAAAGCATTATCATTTAATAACATGAATATATAAATATGTATTTTATATATTGAACATGACCTAAATGAATGAAACATTATATGGATTGTGTTTTGTGTCATTAATGTTTCCATTGTGTCTTTGGAATCTTAGATATGAGATGTGTAGGTTTTTCACATGAGAAATATATAATGTGATTGCTATTTAAATACTATCTTATGATAGAAATAAAATAGTAGTTCGTTGTGTATAACTTGTGTAGGAGAAATCTATATGTTAATATTATCATTGTTTCTCAATTTGAGTTATGATATTACTGGGCCCCTTGCTAAAGTGAAATTATATCGCATGCAATATAACTGATGTAGTTATAATTATAATTCACTTGAGAGACCAAGAAAAGAATATAATGCAAGAATGACACGATCCTATTTTGCATATTATTCATAGAGTGAGCCTATGGTGCTATGCATAACACGGATGGCTAGTGTACTACGGCTCAATATGGTACTTTTTAAAATCCTAATGGTCGATCCAACCGTTCAATGTGATAACCATATGAATATGTACTTGCAAACTAAATTTTATATTTTTTTGAATTTTTTTACTATTTTTTTAGATAGGTAGAAAAATCAGTGTTTTCTGAAAATTCTGGACCATCAAAATTCTACCTATCTAAAAAAATAGTAACAAAATTCGAAAAAATATAAAATTTAGTTTGCAAGTACATATTCATATGGTTATCACATTGAACGGTTGGATCGACCATTAGGATTTTAAAAAGTACCATATTGAGCCGTAGTACACTAGCCATCCGTGCTATGCATAGCACCATAGGCTCACTCTTATTCATAATATCATGTGGGAAGGATAGACACAGAAATAGTGGATTAAGTAAATGATTACTATGTCGTTTGGATAACTATCACTAGTACAAAAACTCCTTCACCGACCCTCAACCACCGACTGTTTTAATATGTAACAGTCGGTGTAGAGACTGCTGGTAAAATCGTAAATAAGAACAATCTCAACACTGACTGTTCTCTTACAAAAAACCGTCAGTAAACCAACACCGACTGTTTTTCACAAACAACAGTCGGTGTTAAGCAATCACCTACACCAACTGTTTTTTTAAAAAACAGTCGGTGTTGCTCATACCTACACCGACTGTTTTTTATAAAAAACAGTCAGTGTTGAGCAATTATCAACACCGACTGTTTTTTTTAAAAACAGTCAGCATTGGTGATACCTACACCGACTGTTTTTGTAAAAAACAGTCGGTGTTGAGCTAACAAAATTTAGTTTCGGTTTATAACTTTCATGGAGCCGCGAAATATTTCATTTCCCTCTTCTTTGCCGAAAAAACCTCCCAAAATTTTGAGCTAGGTTTATCTATTTCGATGAGCCTCGCGATCTCCAGAAACCCCGCCTTGCTGCCTCCGGCTCCGCCGAGCACCCGCTCAGCCGGGTTCGGGGTTTCCTCTTCGACGCAAATTGGAGCACCCTTTTCCGCTCAGCCGGGTTCAGGGTTCAGGCTCCGCCGAGCACCCTTTTCTTCTCTTTTCTTTCCATTTCCCGCCTTCCTCCTAAATTGGAGCACTTCCCGCGGCCACAACCTCTCTTTTCGTCTCTCCCGCTCCTCTTCCGTTGTTGCCACATAATTAGAATAGGTTCGCCGCCGATCTTCTACAAGCCGACGTTCCTCCCTTCATCACTATTTCGATCTCCTTCATCTCGAAGCATTTCTTGCGAGCACAAGGGTTCTCTTTCGGAAGGTAATAACCCACTCCAAACTATTTAAAATTTGTATCAGTTGTTGATGGATTTAGGAAATTAAGTTCTTTTCCTAAGTACGGAGACATAATTGTTGCTCAATAACTCTAGATTTGGACAAGTTTGTCGTTCTACCAGGGTAATCATTCAGACCTGCTCATTTCTGATTTGTCATTAACAACGAGTACTTTTTTGTTAATTAATGAAATTGGTTTCATGAAATGAATTTTATCTTGTAACTTGAGACTCAATCCTCACTCTATAGTTTAGCTTTGATTAATATTCAAGAAGAACCAGAATGACACTTTTCTCTTACAAAATAAAATTTAATCGGTATACAAAGGAGAATCTACCACTACTACAGAAATGGTCATTGTACACGGCACATTGTATACGGATTTGACAATTTTATACAAAAACCGTGTGCTATTGTAATTTTTTGGAAGCCCGAAATATCTGTGGGATCTATTACACGGATATTTATTAAAGAATCAGTGAAGAAAGCCTTGAGAGAGCTACACGGACGTTTATCAGAAGAACTGGAGGCTAGCCCAGAAAAAAAAAATATCTAAAAAAATATATAGGGCAATCATACACGGATATTTACCTAAAAACCGTGTACAAACGGTAATTGTAGAAATATGCGAAATTCACACGGATGTTTGTTTAAACAGCAGTGTAGAAATCTTTGACAGAGCTACACGGCTGTTTATATAATAATCCGTGGAGAAAGTTATTCTAGGGTTTTGATTATCGATACACGGTTTTGCCAATTTTATACACTGCATATTGTACACGGTTTTGTTAAGTATAAATCCGTGTAGAAAAAAGTGTAGGGTTTTGGTATTAAAGGTCTTCTCCTTCCAGCGCCGTTTTGATCAATTAATACTCTCTCTCTCTGTATTCGAATTGGTCTGATTTCTGCGCGCAAGGAGGCCGGATCTGAGATCTTGGAAGTTAATTTGCATTTCTCCTCTCTATCTTGCTAAGGTTAGTCGTGTATATATTTATCTTTTCTTACTCTAATTTTCTGTTACTTGTTATTGCTTATTTAGGTCAATTAGTAATTAATGCATGCATGCTTGATTTGTTGAGATAATGTAAATAATTAGTATATTAAATAGAGTGATGCATGTATAATTGTGCTTTTTTCTAATAATAGAGTAATGCATGTATAATCAACTAATGCATGTATAATAGAGTAATGCATGTATAATTGTTAGTTTAGTGATGATTAGCTTGATAATTGTGCTTGTTTAGTAATGCATGTACAATAGAGTGATGCATGTATAATTGTGCTTGTTTCTAATAATAGAGTAATGCATGTATAATCAACTAATGCATGTATAATACAGTGATGCATGTATAATAGTTATTTTAGTGATTATTTTACTAATGCATGTATAATTGTGCTTGTTTCTAATAATTGTTGTTTTTTGTATAACCATGTCACATTCAGGTGAGCAACGATGGCTCTTCGCTTTTGGTGCCAGTAGCCAGGGTTTACAGAGGGTAATATGAAGATATACATGTTTTAATAAAAAAAAAGTTGAGTAAAAAGTTGGATGAAGGACCTTGGAAAAAAAGGGAAGAGGTGGGATGAAGGACCTTCAGAGCCGGATGAAGAGCCGAATGAGGAGTCGGGCACAATCTTGTCAGACTGACAAGATTGTGTTCGACTCTTCATTCGACTCTTCATCCGGCTTAGAAGGTCCTTCATCCAACTTTTTACTCAACTCTTTCTTTATTAAAACATGTATATCTTCATATATATTACCCTCTGTAAACCCTGGCTACTGGCACCAAATGTAAACCTTAAGTTTATATATGAAATCACTATGGGATCGAGGCTCAGGAAGAAGGATATGTCTACCCAGTATGGATTTGTGTAATATATGCTCAATATGGATTTGTATAATGTTTCAATTTAAATTTTGTAATACTCAATATGGATTTGTATAATTTAGTGTACATGAATTTTAAGTTTACCCTTATTAATTGACCGGTTTGTATGCCATCCACCGATTTTGTGTTTCAAATATAAAGCATGTTCTTGTAATTAAATAAAATATAGAGAATTTAGTAATTTTTTGTGCTGTAATTGTAAATAAGGAGATGAATCTATGAATTTTGTAATTGCTGAACATGGATTTGTAATGCTAAATATGAATTTTGTAATGCTAAGTATAATTTTTGTGCTGTAATTGAAAAACTGGATGTCAAATTATCTGAAAAACTGGGGGTAAACTCAATATTGAATTTTGTAGCAAACTGGCTAGCAAAACTGGAGGCTAGCCCAGAAAAAAATTGTTAATTGAAAAATATATAGGATAACATACACGGATATTAAACTTAAAACCGTGTCCAAATAGTAATTGTCACGGATATTAGTTGAATATCCGTGTACGAAATAGCTACAAGGAATTTTTTTTTTTTTAAATCCGTGTAGAAAAAGACTAGTCCATAAATAAAAAAAAAAACCAAAAAAATATATAGGACACGAAAACTTTAATTCTATTCATCAATGAACTATAAATTTCCATAATAATTTTTAGCATCCCTAAACAATGGGATTTGCTGCCCGAATTTGCAAAATTAAAAGATAACCTAAACGAAATTAGCTACCATTATACACGGTTCTTAAGTACAAATAGCCGTGTATATTTGTTAGAGAGCTACACGGATTTCTTAACGAAAGATCCGTGTAAAAAGTAAATGTATACGGTTGTTTCTTGAAAATCCGTGTAGAACGCATTCTCCTATCTTACATAACCCGGATTTTTATAAATTTTCATAGAAGCGGTACACGGATTTCTTAACGTAAGATCCGTGTAGAAAAGTCTTTGTAGGGTTTTGGTATAAAAGGCCTTCTCCTTCCAGCGCCGTTTTTTTTTATCAAGTAATTAATACTGTCTCTCTCTCTGTATTGAATGCGCTGATCCGATTTCTGCAAAGGCCAGCAGCTGGTATTTTAATAAGATCTTTGAAGTTTGTATTTTCTCCTCTCTATCTTTCTAAGGTTAGTGTATATATATATATATATTTTCCTTTTCTTCCTCTAATTTTATGTTACTTATTTGTACTTATTTAGATCGATCATGTGTAAGTAGTGTATTGTTGTCCAATAACCGACCCCTAGTGATGCTTTTAGGTCCTTGCCCGTCCAAAATTAATCCAATAGGGATTAATTTTGGATAGTCCCCGTTTTGGGACTGCTCTTTGAATATTGGGTCTCATTTAGGATGTGAACACATATCAGCGGGATTTAATTAGTAATTGAGGAAAGTTCGACGGTATTTTCCCTTAATGCTCCTACGAGTATGTGGTTTTTACGCATACTTGGGGAGTTAAGGGGAAATGCTGCCGAATTTTTCTCAAATACTAATTAAATCTCGCTAATATGTGTTCACATATAGGACCTAATATTCAAAGAGTGGGTTAGGATTGTAAACCGGCCCTTTGTAAGCCTAGAATTTGGTACCAATTTACATGTTGACCATTATTAATTGAAATCATTTTTTTAATTTAATTTGCAGATGGATCGAAGTTGGATGTATGAATTGCGACGTGATAGTGAAGAATATTTGGGTCGCGTTGATGAGTTCATAAAATTCGCTGAGAGGTATAGAGTGAAGATGAATGAAGCCAACATTTTGTGTCCTTGTAGAGATTGTAAAAAAATTTTAAGATTTGGGGACTCCGAAGAAATTAGAGCTCATCTGATTTGTCGTGGATTTAAGAAAAGATATACATGTTGGTTCATGCATGGTGAGGAATTTGGTGAAAGTAGTTGTACCAATAAGAATTCTAACCGTTGTGAAGAGAGCGATGAGAATGTAGAAATTTTGGATAATTTTGAACTTGATTTCAGCGATGATGATTTGAATGTCGAAAATTTTGATAATGTTGAACTTGATCGCAACGACGATGATGAGCTGCAGACGGAAATCGATGAAAATGTAGTACACGAGTATATTGATAATCTGGAGGACATGTTACATGATGTGGAAGATGAAATTACTGATAAAAATTATGATAAATTTCAATATTTGTCTAATGAATCCAAAAAGCCGTTGTATCCCGGGTGTACCAAATTTACGAAACTGTCAGCTGTGTTGAAATTATTTAACTTGAAAGCAGAAAATGGTTGGAGCGATAAGAGTTTCACGTCCTTATTAAAGCTTTTAGGAGAAATGCTCCCAGATAACAACGAGTTACCCCGTACAATATATCAGGCGAAAAAATTGATATGTCCAGTGGGTTTGAAGATCGAAAGAATACATGCATGTCCGAATGACTGTGTATTGTACCGTAATGAGTACGAGGCCATGCATGTTTGTCCTAAGTGCGGTGTTTCTCGGTATAAACGTAAGGACCAGGGCACTACTGATTGTGACGACGGCAAAAAGGGCTGGCCTCCGGCTAAGGTGTTGTGGTATTTGCCGATAATACCGAGATTCAAACGGTTATTTGCAAATCCCAAAGATGCGAAGTTATTGCGTTGGCATGAAGAAGGGCGCAAAAAGGACGGTAAACTAAGACACCCGGCTGATTCTCCTCAGTGGAGAAATTTTGATAGACATTTCAAAGATTTTAGTTCCGAGGTAAGAAACCTCAAGATTGTGGTGAGCACAGATGGAATGAGTCCGTTTGGAAGCATGAGCAGTCGGCACAGTACTTGGCCAGTTCTGTTAGCCATCTACAATCTTCCTCCTTGGTTGTGCATGAAACGCAGGTATATAATGATGTCATTACTAATCCAAGCACCCAGACAACCCGGAAATGACATAGATGTATATCTCGCACCATTAATCGAGGACCTCCAAAAATTATGGCGTGATGGCGTCTCGGTGTGGGATGCGTACATGAAAGAGACCTTTAACTTGCGGGCCATGGTGTTTTGCACCGTAAATGATTTCTCCGCGTACGGGAATTTGTCGGGTTACACTTGTAAAGGAGCAAAAGCGTGCCCTATTTGTGAAGATGATACGCAGGTGCTGAGGTTGAAGAACTGTCAAAAGAATGTATTTATGGGGCACCGTAGGTTTCTTCCAATTAATCACCCATATCGTAAGAAGAAGAAGGCATTCAACGGGAAAGTTGAGCTTGGAGTGGCCCGTCGTCCATTAGATGGGAAGGGTGTCTTCGAGCGTGTTAAAGACCTTGATGTTGTGTTTGGAAAGTGTGCCACAAAACCGCCGAAGAATATTTGGAAAAAGAAGTCCATATTTTGGGCCCTACCTTACTGGGAATATTTAGAAGTGAGACATTGCATAGATGTCATGCATGTTGAAAAAAATGTCTGCGACAGTTTGACTGGTTTATTATTGAACATTCCGGGGAAGACTAAAGATGGTATCAAAGTTCGAAAAGACATGGTAGAAATGGGAATACGATCCGAGCTTGCACCGCAGGAGAAAGGGAAGCGCACATACCTACCCCCCGCAATGTGCACGATGTCGAAGAAAGAGAAAACAAGCTTTTGTGAATGCCTCCGTAGTATTAAGGTCCCATCAGGGTATTCTTCGAATATTAAGAAGCTGGTGTCGATGAAGGACCTGAAACTGGTCGGTCTGAAATCTCACGACTGTCATGTTTTATTGACACATATGATTCCTGTTGCAATTCGGGGGTTTTACCAAAGCCCGTTCGTCAAACCATTACGAAGCTTTGTTTTTTCTTCAATACAATAAATTCCAAAGTGATAGACCCTCTAATACTGGACTCTTTGGAGGTGGAAGTCGTCGCTACTCTTTGCCAACTTGAGATGTATTTTCCGCCATCTTTTTTCGATGTTATGGTTCACCTTGTTGTTCATCTAGTGAGAGAAATCAAGATCTGTGGTCCTGTGTTCATGCGGTATATGTATCCATTCGAGAGATACATGGGAATTTTGAAAAAATACGTAAGGAACCGACATCGACCCGAAGGTAGCATTGTAGAAGGATATTCCACGGAAGAGGTGATTGATTTTTGCACCAACTACATGACCGGTGTCTGTCCTATTGGCGTTCCAAAGTCTCGATATGAGGGAAGGCTCCAGGGAGTCGGGACAATTGGGTTGAAAGCCGTAGTTGCTGATAGAGATGAACTACAGAAGGTGCATTTTTTGGTACTACAGCACATGACAGATGTTGCTCCCTATATAGATGAGCACATGGCAATCCTTCAACAAGAGTACTACACGAGAAGTCAGAAGTGGCTTACCAACGAGCATAATCGTTCATTTGTAGGATGGCTGAGAGAAAGGGTGCAGTCACACCCCGATATGAGGCCCGTAAATGAAATTGTTCGACTGCTGGGCGAAGGACCCCGAATTGTTGTTAGAACATTCCAAGGATACGAAATTAACGGATATACATTTTACACTAAATCCCAAAGTGATAAGAGCACGATGCAAAATAGTGGGGTGATGTTGGTGGCGACGTCTCAAGAATTCAGTAGATCCGGAGATTCCCGGCCGGTTTTTGCATCAAAGTCGTATTATGGCGTTATTGAGGAAATTTGGGAGCTCATTTACAGTCCTGACCTCAGCATTCCCTTGTTTCGGTGTCAATGGGTCGAAGACCGGGGTGTTAAAGCTGATAACGACGGGTTCACACTCGTTGATTTTAATAAAGTTGGGTATGTTGATGATCCGTTTATACTCGCGAAGCAAGCAACCCAAGTCTTTTATGTCACTGACCCGAGTGATAATAGGTGGAGCGTCGTCCTATCTGGGAAAAGAAGAATTGTTGGGGTAGAAAACGTCGTCGACGAAGAAGAGTATGACCAGTTCGACGAAATACCTCCATTTTGTACCGACGTGCAAACTGAGGTAGCCTCAATTGAAGAACAAGACGAAGCAAACTATTTGCGATCCGACCAGAATGAAGGAATATGGGCCGAATGTAATGTGAAATTAGCGAAAAAAAAAGAGAAAAAGGAAAAAAAAAGAGAGATGTATAATATTTATTTTGTTTAGAAAATAACTTTTTAATTATCTTGTTTGGAAACAACTTTTAAATAATATTCTAGTTAAAATATTTCTATTTCAAAACAACATAAAGGTTTTTACATATTAGTTCACATATTAAATATTAGTAAAATAATATTTCCAGTTAATATATTTCTATTAGGATTTGAAAATTAGTTGAAATATTACATTTCAGTAAAAAAATATTGGCGTTTCAAACATTTCGAGTTGAAATAATACGTAAACTTATTTATTGTCACTAACAAATAATATAAAAAATAACAAGTTAAACCACGCAATGTTGTCAATTACTTCACACACGGCCTTTTATTTAATAATACATGAGGAGAATAGTAACGTACACGGATTATTAACTAAAATCCACACAAAATGAGGAGAGCTACACAGCTTTTTAATGAAGGTCCGTGTATAAAGGTAATCACACACGGATGTTAGAGTAAACGTCCGTGTGTAAAGAGTTTAGGGTTTCATGGGGATGGGAGCTACACGGATTGTTAAAGGTAAAATCCGTGTAGATTAATGAAAAAATTTGGTATAAAAGGCAATCTCCTCTCGGCGCCGTTTTGATCAAGTAATTCTGATCAAAAGAAATTAAGAATTACTTGAAAAATAACTTTGTGCTATTCAGATATGGGAAATCGCAATCCTCCAAAAAATACGTGTCTAATCCGGCCATGTGGACGAGGTGATAAATGTCCTAACTGCGGGAAGAATGGTCTCAAGACTCACATAATTTAGTGGGAGGATGTACCCCCGCCACCTGTGGTGGAAGTCTCTTCTCATTCAGAATCCGAATCCGATCCTGAGTCTTATGAAGGTGATTCGGATTCCGGTCCTGATGATCCTTACGGTCCACACGGTCAGTTTGATGATCCCAAAGTTTGGTTAAGGTTGAGAAGAAGCAAGAGAGTATGGGAAAATGTAAACAAGAAAGGAGGCAAGCGAGCAAGATATTTCCCTGAAAAGAGAAAAAGGGGAGGCAGTGAGAAAGAATAGTTTTTTAATTAGGGATAGAGACTTATATTGTTATATATTTTATGTTTTTTCTTTGGTATTAAGTGATGTATCCAGTAACTATTCCTATGTTATTAATATATGAAGTATTTTATATTTTATTCTCTTGAACTCTATTTTATTTAACCTTTTTTGTGCTATTCACATTTTTGAACATTTACACTTTCCAAATTTGAATTTATGATGCATGTAAATAAGTTAAACAAAGCTTGTCTTAAAAATTTATCAAACTTGGAAAAGTCCATTTGAGGACAGACAAGTATTAGTATTTGGTTTTAAATATTAGTTCAAATATCAAATATTAATAAAAAATATTTATATTTCAAACATTTCTAGGTCAAATATCAAATATTAGTTCAAAATAATACATATAATAATTCATTATCACTTCAAATAATACAAAAAATAAGAAGTAAATTCACTTAATATTTTTAATTACTCTGCACGGGCTTTTTTTTTAATAATACGTGTAGAAGGGTCTTTCTACACGGACGTTCAACGTAAAAGTCCGTGTAGCTCTCCTTCATTCTACACGGTTGTTAGGTTAATATCCGTGTAGAGAGAGGGTTACAATATAATAAATGACTTGGCTCGCGCCGCTTCGAGTCCTTTGCCAATTTCACCTATCTATTTCTCGAAGGCCGAGTACCCTCGTTGCGATTTCTCCAAATGCTCAACCTTCCTCTCCAACTCAGATTGAAGAACTTCTCCCGGGAGGTTGCATGTGCCTGTTCTGCCTTCAGAGAGGGAGAAATCTGAGTTGGGAGAGGAAGGTCGAGCATTTGGAGAAATCGCTTGCTGTGGAGTTGTATTTCTAAAAAGAAAATGATCCCTATGAAGGTTTGGTACAGGAACTCAATGCTCAATTGCAGGTTTTCAAATATCTCGGATGCAAGTTGCAAAGAGTTTAGGGTTTAGATCTCTAGAAGGGTGCTACACGGTCTTTTAAATAAAAGTCCGTGTAGAAAGGGTAAGAGACACGGATGTTAAAATTAAAAAGGGGAGGCAATTAGTGAGAAAGAATAGTTTTTTAATTAGGGATAGATACTTATGTTTGTTATATATTTTATGTTTTTGTTTTGGTATTAAGTGATGACGTATCCAGTAACTATCCCTATGTTGAAATTAATATATGAAGTATTTTTATTTTTTGTGCTCTTGAACTCTATATTATTTAATTTCCAGTTACTAATTAAAACTTGAGAGTAGGTCCGATGAGCATCGGACCTACTCTGCTTACGATGGGCTTAATCATCGTCTATTTGCTTTATAGGTCGTGCGGAATAGTTTAAAATTCGTTCGTATCTGTTTCAGTTTCCGTGCGGACATATCTTAAACAAGATCGGACGGTCATCATCGTTGAACATGAAAGTAGGTCCGGTGGGCATCGGACCTACTCCCTTCTCTTTAACTGAACATCTGTGTAGAAATGCAAAGCGAGCTACACGGACGTTTAATTAAAAGTCCGTGTAGAAAGGTATCGTACACGGATGTTTAATTAAAAATCCGTGTCAGGAAGGTGAGGGAAAGTGAGGCGGGGAAAAGCCAACCTAGGTGAAAATTTTCGTAAAATTTGTTTTGAATTTTTGGGAGTCCCATCAGGGAGCTAAAGGAGGGAAATTCGAAAAAATTTATCCACAGAGAGGAGGGATAGAAGGGCTTTCATAAACTCAAAGGTGACGTAATATCTGTGGTTATATCCGACCGTCGAATCATTATGATGCACGAATATTAATGGATCTTGTGCATCATCTAGAACCAGATCTAAACAGAAATATTATGTTACCTCAGAGAGGGCGGAAAATCTACCCACCACCTCCTAAATGAAGACATCAGGACCGTTCTTCGTTTATCGGACGGTCAACAAAGCTTGATATTTACTAATCACCTAATACATGTACAACAGTGCATACGAAAATAATTCAAAAAATATATTTTTATTTTTTTTACATCTTATATGGCCAAATAATACTTATACATATTATTTTTATAAACTTTCATCATTGTATGTCCCTTCAAATTGTAAAAATATTTTTGGACCGTTCATTTTCAAGCGGAAAATCAACGGTCGATCTGCAACGAAATCATTCCATATCTGTTTTAAAATGATCAAGGGAGAACATTGAATGTAACCAACATAAAAGTTTGGAAAATTTATTATGTATGAGGTTTGATCCAGCACGAAGTGTTTGTGGCCATCCGATACTTCAATCTTCAATGAACTAGATAGATGGGTAAATAAAAATAATTTTTAACAAGCTTTCACGGAAGACAATAAATGCAATGCTCTTTGATTTGAACGGTCCCGATCAATCAACGGACTAACTATTTTTGTGCGTCTTCACAATCTCACAAGGCAAGAGTTTATGTTTCATGAAACATAAACTCTTGCCTTGTGAGATTGTGAAGACGCACAAAAATAGTTAGTCCGTTGATTGATCGGGACCGTTCAAATCAAAGATTACAGCCTTTAATCAAGTGCAGCAAATTTTGATGGAATTTTAACTTCATTTACCCATCCATCAAGCTGTATTATCTGAGATCTTTGAATTTGAACTTGTATATTAATTAAATACCTAAAACAATGATAATCAAAGGAACACAAAAAGACCAAGTACATGAGTTCTCCCCTTTTAGCCCCTTTATTCAATTCACAACAAATAGGCTTCAAATCCTGGAATGAACGAGGTATTCAGTATGGCTTGTAAGGGTCATCTGATGTAATTAACGACGGGGGCTTGCGCCCGCTGGGAGTTAAACGTCCCCACAATCATTAAACTCTCTCGATGGGCTGATTATGAATCGTAGGTCTGTCAAGGGTGAACCGGAAGGAATAGCAGAAAGAAAGAAATGAATGTTTCAAGTTCGATGTTCTTTAACCAATCGAGAGCATTGAACCATGAGACATTTAAATACATATGCACACACCTTCCATACCAGCTGTGCAACTTTCTGCGCCCTACACATTGATTACAGCATCTCTCAATTTTCAGATTTCGTCTAGCCTTTCTAAAGATTGCGATTCGATCGCTCAAAGCATTGAACTAATATTCCCTGTGGATCGACCTCGATTATACTACTCGATAGGATTGTGCGCTTGCAGTCCAAACCGATAGCATTTCCGAGTTTATAAATATTAAAAGAAACATTGCTCTCTTTTAGTGATGAAGCTTTTTGGCACCGTTGCCGGGGAATAACGGTTCATTGTGCAAGGCCTCGCAAGACGTCCTTGCTTTGACCATTGAATCCAATTAATTAGAAACGTCTATATTTCTTTTTATTTTCTGCATTTTTATTTTTATTTTTATTTTCAATTTCGTTTTTAGTTTTATTTTCCTTTATATTTTCAGTTTTAGTTTAATTTTCATATTTTCTTTTCTTTTTAGGACACTGCACGCTGGCCGAATCATCCGTACGAAGATCCGAGAGGATTGCTAGTAGGAGAGGACAATTCGCTTCCACATCACCGATAAGAACCAATCATAGTTCTTCATCAAGTAATTCTGAAAGCGAAGAGGACTCAGATTCGATCAACATGAATATCCCACCGAACGAACCGATTAACAATGGAAGACAGAACAATGGTGATCATGGAGTTCACGATGCAGCAAGACCCAAACTTCTACGAGAATATTGCGTACTGCGCTCGAATGATCCTAATTCTAGCATAAACCCGCCAATTGTTACAAACCGTAATTTTGAGATCAAACCTGCTCTCATAAATATGGTTTCGCAATAGCAATTTGGAGGATTTCCACATGAAGATCCACATCTTTATTTGTCAATTTTCCTAGGGATATGCGAGATGATAAAGATCAACGGAGTTACCGATGAAGCAATCAGGCTAAGGTTATTTCAATTTTCATTAAAAGATAAAGCAAGAGCATGGTTGTTTTCCTTACCGGCCAATTCCATTCAAACTTGGGACCAATTGTTTAATGTGTTTATTGCAAAATATTTTCCACCATCCAAAACTTCGAGGTTTAGAAATACAATTACTAATTTTGAACAAAGGGATGGTGAAACATTGTGTGAGGCATGGGATAGATATAAGGATATGTTAAGGTGTTGTCCACATCATGGTCTAGAAAGATGACTGATTGTCCAAACTTTTTATAATGGTCTAAACCCTACCGATAGGTTGTCTATTGATGCTTCCACAGGAGGAGCAATCATGAACAATGAACCTGACGAGGCTTACAACCTAATTGAAGAGATTGCAATCAACCAACACTACTGGATCCCTGAGCCAAAGAAACCAAATCCAACACCTGGCATGCACCGAGTAGATGATATATCCATGCTAAGCGCAAAAATTGATGCTTTGCAAATGACACTCAACAAGCAAACCAAGCAGCGAAAGGTAGCAGCAGTCAATGCCGCAACAGCATGTGGCTATTTTGGAGGAGCGCATGAGATGACCGAATGTATGAATGTGACAGAGACTGAGGAAGAAATAGAGCAAGCAAACGCAATCGACAACAGCTTTCGACCTCAGCCCGCCTACAATACATACCATCCGAACAACCGAAACCATCCAAATCTCTTATATGCAAACAATCAAAGGCCTGCTGCGCCTCAACAGAACTACCAACCACAACCCAGTTATCAACCGAGATACAACAATCCTCAACCGAATTACCAACCAAGTACAATCAACCACAGTAACCTGACATCACATCTTTAATGGAGAGATTCCTAGAGAAGTAAGATAAGGCTAACGCCGAAATCACGCAAAAGATCGAATTCTTAACAAACCGCAATAAAGACTTAGAAGACAATGTCTCTAAGATGGCAAGAGAACTCTCGAGTATCGCACATGGAAAAGGCAAATTTTCGGGCCAACCGGAAGAAAACCAGAGAGAGACTTGCAAATGCATAACACTAAGGAGCGGTACAGCTTACAAGGGACCTCCCATGCCCGATCAAACTTCCGATGAGATGCATGTAGAGCCATCGCATTCCGAAGAGTACGACAGCAACCACCGGAGCCGCCCATACTCGAAACGCAGGCAGACCCTATTGAGGAGCAGAATGACACCATAGGTGGAGACGAACGACAAACCGAACCTAAATATATTGCACCACCACCCTACAAGCCACCTCTGCCATTCCCTCCGAGGCCGGCC